>PVJN01009932.1:0-59118 GCA_004026805.1 Lasiurus borealis
TAATCGTCTCTGTATTGTTCCAATTTTAGTATATGCGCTGCCGAAGCCAGCACTGTGGAGGCATTTTTCATTGTTAAGACTGTGGGGGTGGCTGTGGGCATCTAGTGGGTGGATATTAGATATATTGCTTAACATTCTACAATGTACAGAGCAGCTCTTCCCAACAAATAATTATCTTGTCCAAAATGCCAGCAGTGCTGAAGTCCAAGATCTCTTTCATGAGGTCCCAGGAGCTGGCTAGTTCTTGACCTTCCCCTTATTCCGTGACCTACCTCAACAGCTTTTGGTTACCTTTAACTTTTTACCTAAGTTAAACAGAGCAAGGTTTTGTTGTTTACAGACAAAATAACTAGCACAGTAACCCTAGTTGAATCATCTGACATACATGTGTACAATTTAAACCAGTTTCTCAACCTCAAAACTATTTACATTGGACCAAATACTTTATTGTGAGGGGATGTGCTGTGCATTGTAGGATGTTTAACAGCATACCTGACCTTTAACCCCTTAACCATCCCCCCTTCCCAACGCCCCAGCTGTGACATTTAGAAATGTCTCTAGACATTGCCAAATTTCCCCAGAGGGGCAAAATCACCTCTGGCTGAGAACTATACAAAGGCTCCACTCAGGTGCAGTGTCTGTCTGTCCTGCCAACTCCCACTCACCAGTAAACCTTGTGCCCATTAGAGTATGCCTGGGGCCAGAGGGAAAGGGGAAGTATTTGTATCTGAATCTTCTCCACCCCCTTTTAGGTCTTGGCTTAAATATACCACATCTTCCAGCTTCTCTCCCCCTACCTCTGCCTCTGCTCAAGCACTCACACACACAGTAAAAGATAATGAGGCCTTGAGCTAAAAGGTAGCTCCTGCTCTTATTTCCTTTCTGCTACTTGTTATGACTTTCTTTAGAACTTTCCATTCCCTTGTGAAAAAGGACACTCGTAGGAAAGCTTCCAAAGCATATTTTGTGCCAATTACAGTCTGAAAGATCGGAGTAATTTCTCTTTCGAAGACTTCCTGTTTCACATCTCTTAACACGTTAGAACACCAACCCCCACCCCACCACATACACAAATGGCATTCTCTGTCTCTCCCACCCCGTTATCTGTCAGTTTCAGATCAGCTCCAAGTATTCAAACATGCTTAGGACAGAAAATAAACAATTAGGCAAGGAACAAGTGTATAGATTTAAAACATCTCAAATAGATCAGCATTTACTCAAAACCAGTTTCTCGTGTGCCTATATTAAGGTAAGACTAATTTAAATCTTATAATTTCACCATACTTCAGTGTCAAGGCTCAGAGTAAGTTGGTTCCTGTTGGTTAGCTTTCTTCCTTATTGGAAGATACCTTATATATGAAGAGTCATTTTCCTAGTCCTTCCTTTCTAGGACACCATAAACATCACATTTATTCAATGATTCAATTACATGTTGCTTCCTAAAAACCACGATAAAGCCGAAACTGGTTTGGCTTAGTGGATAGAGTGTCGGCCTGCGGACTGAAAAGTCCCAGGTTCGATTCCGGTCAAGGCCATGTACCTTGGTTGCGGGCATATCCCCAGTAGGGGGCGTGCAGGAGGCAGCTGATTGATGTTTCTTTCTCATCAATGTATCTAGCTCTCTATCCCTTTCCCTTCCTCTCTGTAAAAAATCAATAAAATATATTATAAAAAAAAACACGGTAAAGTACCATAACATGGGTGGCATAGAGTTTTGCCTCAGTTATAAAAACGGGGTTGGGGGGGGCAATGTGAGGAAGAGTCAGTCAGTTGACTGGTTGATTCGTGCCATTCATCCATTCACTCAAAAAACAGTTGTTGCCCCGGCCAGTGTGGCTCAGTTGGCTGGAGCATCATGCCGTACACAGAAGGGTGGTGGCTTTGTTTCTAGGTCAGGGCACATACCTAGTTTCCCCATTTGGTGTACCTACAGGAGGCAGGCGATATTTATGTCTCTCTCTCTCCCCCCGCCCCCTCCCTCTCTTCCTTCCTCTCTCTAAAATCAACAAAAAGCATATTCTTGGTGGGGATTTTTAAAAAAATAGGGGCTGAGTGTACATTACACTAGACTCAAAACAAAAATCCCTGCCATCATGGAGTTTACATTCAAGTGCAGCAGACAGACAAACAGCAAATACATAGTATGACAGATAAGGACGAAAATGCTATAGAAAAGTGTGGTCAGTCAGCTAAGATCTCCTTGGAGCAGGTGCCATGGTTGCATCCACTGGCCGTATGAAATGTCTATTATTGGAAGGTGATGTGTTTTAAGCATTTGCTATTAAACTATATTAAACTGTTTGCCACATAATCACATCAATATAGTGACATCTTCATTGCCAGATAATTTGTAAAATTAAGCTTGACCCAGGTAATTTCCAAGCTCACTACTTAAGTAACTAGTATTTATCATCTTATTTTTATCTGCTTCATCCTTTAGACTTATAACACCATAACGATGACAGCAGTAGCAGCAAGATTATCCAAGAAGATAAATTTGCTATTCTTCACTCACCTAGGTTGTTTTGAAATATGAAATCAAAACTCACGTGTTTCAAAAACTCATCTCTGAAATAAAAATCCTCACTATTATTTACAACACTATTAGAGATCATACATATGATGAATATGGCGGGTGTTGCCTATTTTGTGAAGTAAGCCATTGCCTTAGCTATTAATTTTTCAGAGCCCTTCTCAGCTGCTCTGCAGGAGAAAGACACTCGAATGCTCGAAGTCTAAGGCACTCCCTGATTGCGTGAACTTCCCTCCCTTGCGGCTAGAGTGGAGCTGCGTACTGTCACCCTTGGGAGGGTGAGAAGAGAGAACTCAAATCATTTTCCTGTAGGTCTGAATATTCTGTAAGTATAAGAGAGGCTGAAGGACGTCTGATAAATCAGACATTACCTAACTAACCAATTAAAAATAAAGTTAAGCCGAGACTGGTTTGGCTAGGTGGATAGAGCGTCAGCCTGTGGACTGAAGGGTCCCAGGTCCGACTCCGGTCAAGGGCATGTGCCTTGGTTGCGGGCACATCCCCAGTGGGGTGGCTGTGCAAGAGGCGGCTGATGGATGTCTCTCTCTCATCCATGTTTCTAACTCCCTACCTTCTCTCTTCCTCTCTGTGAAAAATCAATAAAAATATATTTTTAAAAAAAATAACAATAAAAATAAAGTTAAAACTTTCTTCCAAAATAAGCTGTTCGTCGGGGCCAGAAATACCATTTTAAAAGAAACTTTTGAATGAGCGGTAATGTTGACAAATGCATATTCACAAACGCTACTCTAACTTGTTAACTTTTAAAAAAAAAACAAAACATCTTATGTAGTGTTACAGGGAAAACAACACTGGCCGGATCGCAGAAATACGCTTGTGTACCCCTACACACACAACCTGTGGCATACAACGATTTGCAGAACCGAGTCATCCTACACAAGTCTTTCCCTCTCAGGGGTTCAGAGTCATCAGCCTGAAGTCACAGACAAATAACAGAGGGAAGGGACCCTAGAACCGAGCGTTCGGGGTCCGCGGCTCCCAACGGGGGAAGCAGGCAGACCTCGGCGCGGGTTCGCCCGCCTCCGGGGACACGCGCGGCGCCGCCAGGAGCCACAGACGCGCTGCCAGGCGCCCTGAGTCATGTCTCTGACCGCGAGCGCTGATGGAACGGAAACAACGAGCCCGGGTGCATCGCCGCGATGTGGCCTCCACGCAATTTATGGGTCTCGGGTTGTTATTGTTGTGTGTGTTTTTTTTTAAGCAAAAAAAAAAAACACATAAAACTCTTTTGCAAGAATGACGCGGCGGCCCGGGGACTCCAGAAGGAGCCGGCTGTGGGCGCCGGGAGCGCCGGCTGTTGACCTGGAGGCCAATCCTCGCTGTGCAAACGGGCACACCCTCCGGCCCCAGAGCGGGAGCCGCGGGAGCGTGACCCCGAACAATCACCCGGTCCGCCTTTTCCCGGGAGGACCGGCCGCTGCCCGGCGCCCCGGTTAACGGAACCGCTCCGCTCCGGGGAGGGAGGGAGGGAAGGGAGGGAACGGAGCCCGCGCCCGGGCTCAGGCCCCCCGGGCTCAGGCCCCCCGGGCTCAGGCCCCCCGGACCCGCACCCCGCACCCCGCACCTGGCGGACGCGGACCGCCTCCCGCCCCGCCGGGGCCGCCCAGAGGGTCGCCGGCCGCCCCCGACGCGGTGCCGGGGCGATGCCCGCCGCCTCCCCGGCCGCCCTCGGCGCTCCCCCGCGAGCCGGTCGCTTCTCCCCGCACCCCCGCCGCCTGGGGTGTCGCTCGGGCGGCGGCGGGAGATGCGGGACCCGACCGGAGCGGGGAGCCCCGGGGTCGCCTCCGCCCGCCCCCGGGGGCGCCGGCAGGGCGGGGCCGAGCGGCCGCCACGTCCGCCCGCGGCCGCCACCGACCTGGAGAGGTGCTTCAGAATCTGCTTCTTGATGAGCCCCGCCATGGTGCCGAGGCGGCGGGCGCCGCGCTCTCCTCGGGGCTCCGCGCTGCCTCCGCGCTGCCTCCGCGCTTCGGGGCCGTGTCCTCTGCGTCCGGCTTAGCCCGGCAGAAGGAGCGGCGCCTGAGTGCTCACGCCGCCAAGAGACCCAAGGTCCGGGCCGAGGCCACCGCCGCCGCCGCCGCCGCCGCCGAGGAGCGGGGACATCTCGCTCAGGCCGCCGCAACCACCGCCGGCGCCATCTTGGCTGCAGCATCACCTAAGAGACCTGCGGGAGGGCGGGGGCGAGACAAGCTCGGGGCGGGGCGTGCGGCGGGGGGCGGGGCCTGGTGAGGTGGGGCGGGGCCTGGTGAGGTGGGGCGGGGCTACAGCTGGGAGAGGCGGGACCACAGCGGGGAGAGGCGGGGCAACGCAGGTTCTAGACAGGCGCACATTCTTCTCCCTCACTCAGCTGCCCTGATGCTATTGGGTGCTTTGCCTCCCAAGCCTAAACCTTCTCCTCCTCTGTTGTTGTTTTCTTGTCTCCATCACTGAGTCTCCGGCCACGTCCGACTTCTCTTTTTTCACTTCCTAAGAATTTGTCCCACAAACTTCTCAGCTTATTCCCATATATATATTTATGTTTTTTACAGAGAGGAAGGGAGAGGGATAGAAAGTCAGAAACATCGATGAGAGACATGGATCAGCTGCCTCCTGCACGCCCCCCACTGGGGATGTGCCCGCAAGTAAGGTACATGCCCTTTGCCGGAATCGAACCTGGGACCTTTCAGTCTGCAAGCCGACGCTCTATCCACTGAGCCAAACCGGTTTGGGCTAGAGCTCTTTATATTCTTGCCTCAGTTTCTTTTTCTTTGCTAAGCTAGTCTGCTTCCCTGGCAAAGTGCTGTAATGTTTCATCTGGTGATTTCCAATCCTAAGGGAAGTAAAAGTTGACAACATGCTCTAATGGAGTCCAAGGCCTGTGAATTAAAAGGCCTAAATTCAAGTTCTGGCTGAGTTAAACTGGAGAAATTATTTTTTTTTATTTTTAGCCCCAGTTTAATCATCTATAAAATGACTTAATAATATCAGCCTTACCTCATTAGGGTGTTGTATCTAAAGAAACAAAGATGTAAAATTTCACTTGAAAATTTCTGTAAAAAGGAAGGAAATTGTTGAAATAGCAAGGAGAACTATTACAACTCTGCACCTCTACCCCACCCAACCCTAAACCAACACTTTTCAGATGTGAAAATGACTACCCCGTGATGTCTAAAAGAGGAAAAGAAATTACACTATCTCTGAAGGATGTATCAGGAACACAAGGGGGGAGGAGGGTGTAGTTTACACATAGTCCAACACCTGTCCCTTTCTGAAGAAGTGAAAGGAGATATATAGAGTGACTACTTACTCAGTTAACATTTATCATGTACCATAAACCAGGCATTCATTATTCAAATAACTAGGAATGTCTAAATACAAACAAACAAATGTCCCTATGATCAAAGAGTTAACAGCCTTGTGCAGAAGGTCAATTACTAGCGCTAAGACCTTGAGCTCTGTCATTAGACTAGTTCAAATGCTGGCTCAGCCACATGGTAGCTGTGTAAACTTGGACAAGTTATTTATATCTCTCAGCCTCAGTTACCACATATGACTACTAGAGTAATGATACCTAACTCAGAACTTGGTGAGGATTAAATGAGATTATGCCTATAAAGTGAGTGTCTACTCAGAGAGCCTATAACGTCCACCCTTCCCCCTCCTGTTCCCTGCAGACCCAGATTTGGGGGCACCTTGGGTTCCCCCTTAATCCAGATCATGGAGGAAGAAGATTGTGGCCAGCAACTGCAGACCATTGGCAGTGAAGCAGTTCCATAACTCCAAGTTCAAGTTCCCGCTGCCCTACAATTCCTTAGTCCATAGCACAAAGCACCCTTCACTGCCAAGAGACCCAACATCTTCTTCCAGATGCAGGGCCTCCCTGTCCTCTGGCCTGCCCAAATAAACTACTTGGGGGTTAAATAAAAATACAAAATTGCCGGAACTGGTTTGGCTCAGTGGATAGAGCGTCAGCTTGCAGACTAAAAGGTCCCAGGTTTGATTCTGGTCAAGGGCATGTACCTTGGTTGCAGGCATGTATCCCCATTGGGGGTTGTGCAGGAGGTGGCTGATTGATGTTTCTGACTCTCTATTCCTCTCCCTTCCTCTCTGTAAAAGATCAATAAAAAATATTTTTAATTAAAAAATACAAAATTAAGTGATACATGCTATTATTATTAGCATAATTGAAAACAGAAACAAAGTACTATGAGAACACAGAAGAGAGAGTGATTTACTTCTATCTGGTTGAATCAGAGACAGATGTACAATGGGGATAGTATTTAAAATATGAGCATGTAGCTTAATGAATTGAAAGAACTGGCTCTGAGGTCAGACTTGCATTTTAAACCTAATCCTGTAGGTTTTAGGTATACGATCAGAGGAAAAGAACCTCTGAGCTTTGTGGTGCTATTTATCTTCATGAGGTTGTTTGTGAGGATTAACCAAGCTAATGAAAGTAACTTTCTTAGAGAATCCCAGATACAACAGACTGGGAGCTGTTATGATTAATTCACAAGGCTGGAAAAGATGTTTCACACAAGTGAAACACGGTTATGAAAAAAGACAAGTGTCAAAGTTCATGGCTTCTGAATGGCAAGTGGCGTAATGCTTTGGCTACAACAAAATGTAGATTTCTTTTCAAAGTAATAAGTATCAACGAAGCCCACCGGTTAATCATTGTAGTCAAAGTGCCTTGTTGTTCAGAAAATACGTGGTAATCATTTTAATTTTACTCTCCTTGGATTGAGAGAAGGCATAATGTCAAAAGACCATCATCAATTCAAATTAATTGACCTTTTTCGTTAATTGGCATTTAATTATCAAATTCTCAAAAACTTAAAATCATGCCTGTCATACAAATATATAACAAACATGCACCAAAGATTCATTTATTCTTTAAAATTTATTTTTTTAATATATTTTATTGATTTTTTACAGAGAGGAAGGGAGAATGATAGAGTTAGAAACATCAATGAGAGAAAGACATGGATCAGCTGCCTCCTGCACGCCCCCCCACTGGAGATGTGCCCACAACCAAGATACATGCCCTTGACCAGAATCAAACCTGGGACCTTTCAATCCGCAGGCCAACGCTCTATCCACTGAGCCACACCGGTTTTGGCAACACCAAAGATTTATTAACTCATATTTTTAACCAGAATGGTGAGCTGAGGTATTTTTCCCAGGCTCATGTCTCCTGACGCTGAAGAATGAGCTCCATGGATGAGAAGATTTAAGCAGAAGTTTAAGATGAATTTATTACAAGCAGATTCAACTCCCCTCAGGGGAGGGGGACCTGGCAGTGGGCTGCCCCTTAAAGCCTTGTAGTCCAGAGATATATACATGCCACCAGCCTGCTCTGTGTCTACCTGCGTCTTTATCTGATTGATTCCTTCAGTTGTTTTTGCCAAGTGGCGGATCTGAACTTTCCCCGATGCTATGTGTTCCTTCTTTGTTCCTCTGCTGAACTTTTTCTGTGTCTGTGTGTTCGTACGTCTTGTTGCTACAGGCCCTCCTTGTTTTCCCATGCCTCCCACTTGGAGTCCAGAAACATTTTATTTTTTCTGCTCGGTTGGTTCCTGTGGTCAGGCTGGCTCAAACTGCCATGTCTGCCCCTGCCTATGTCCCACCTGCCTTTGTTTTCCACTGGATCCTGGCCCTATCGGCCTGCGATTCAAGTTAACCCTCTCGATATTAATGTAAGAATAAAACCAGACAGGGCATAAAGCTATTCACTAAGCCCTTGTTGGGTAGTTTAGTTGGTTAGAGCATTGTCCTGGTGTCCCAAGGACAATGCTCTAACCATTGGGTGTCCTGATATACCCATCCCCCTGATCAGGACACATACAAGAATCAATCAATGAATGAATCAGTAAGTATAACAACAAATGGATGTTTCTCTCTGCCTGTCTCGCTCCCTCTTTAAAATCAATACATTAAAATTTTTTCCAGTCATTATAACAAATAAGTAGGTTGCACGTGTTTATTAATTACATATTTATAGGAGGGACATGTTTTTAATTGTTTTAAACTTATACATTGCCAAAATTCATATTTGAAAAGGACTTACGTGCTTGAGATTGTTTGTGCCAGAACTTGGGAGGAGAGAGTGGGTAGTGTGAAGGTCAATAGGTCAGAGCTTTTCCTAAACAGTCTGTGCTGAAGCCGGCTTATACCAGCTCATGAGAACGAACTGTGTGCATTTCTTTCTGACTATTTGTCGTTTGGTGATTTCAAGATAGCTTCTAAATGTCCTTTGTGAGGGTATTTGTTCTGCACACAGTGATAAGCACTACACATCAGGATCTCATTGTGATGGTTGTTAAACATTTACTCGCATACACTGTAAGATGGTTGAAGGGGGGTGAGACTGCAAATGCATGCACATGACTACATAGGCAATGTCAAGCCCTGGAAGGCTTCTACAGAGAGTGAATTTGGGGAGGAGGATTGGATTTCTGTTTTAGAAAACACTTGCTGATAACTATGCCGACAGTACTGAGGACAGAACATGATTATAAGAGAATAGAGGGAGGAAGGGCATTGAAAATGCAGAGGCATTATTTCAGGAGAGAGAGAAGACAATATTGGTAGAGATGAAAGAAGGTCAAGGACAGATTCCAGAGATTAAATCAAAGATAGGAGCTGAAAATAGTTGAAGTTTCTAACTAGGGGCACACATATATCTATATCTATATCTATATCTATATCTATATCTATATCTATATCTATATCTATATCTATACACACACATATACATACACATATATACACACACATATACATACACACACACACACACACACATATATATATGTGTGTGTGTGTATATATATATATATACATATATATATATATACACACACACACATATATATATAGTTAATATGCCAAGTGTCCCCTCAGGAGTTCCACCAGGACAGTGGTCGGCAAACTGCAATTCACGAGCCACGTGTGGCAGGCAAGCCTAGGTTTGCCACTCTGTTGACTAATGAGTTTGCTGACCGCTGCACCAGGAGACAGGGAGTTCAATCGCTTGTTATGACACGCACTGACCACCAGAGGGCAGCATGGAAGGAAGGAAGACCCCAATCAACAGCCGGAAGGCCTCAATGGGCTCCGATTGCCAGACAGGACTCGGGATCCTACCCATGCACAAATTTTGTACACTGGGCCTCTAGTAATTGAGATAAAGTAATGTAGGTGGAATGGTTTTGTTGCCTTTAAGATTTTTTAAAAATATATTTTACTGATTTTTTACAGAGAGGAAGGGAGAGAGATAGAGAGTTAGAAACATCGATGAGAGAGAGATATCCATCAGCTGCCTCCTGCACGCCCCACACTGGGGATGTGCACGCAACCAAGGTACATGCCCCTGACTGGAATCGAACCTGGGACCTTCCAGTCCTCAGGCCTACGCTCTAGCAAACCGGTTTCGGCGCCTTTAAGATTTTTTTAAGGCTATGTGGGTAGAAAGATTCAGGTTACAGCTGTGGGTGAAATTCAGCTTTCGGATTTATCAGTCTTTAATTTTGCCGAGGTCAAGAACAGAAATGATCCTGACCAAGGAGCATGCAAGAGAAGCTTAAATGTGAAAGGGCTTGTAATCAAGAGAGACTGGAGTAAAAAAATATATATATTTTAAAAAGTAAGAGATGAATAGAAATGATGGCTGCTCTATGAGGTAAGATTTATAAAATATTCTTTACGTGTATGTAGTAAAGCATCTTATCAACTTTATATCAGAGAAAATAAAATGATTAAAATTTGACATAATTAATTCTGTACATTCAATTATTATTATTTTTTAGTACAAAGGACTACAGACACCAATGGAATAGAGTGCCGGACTTCTTGGACTTTGCCATCTATGCAAGTTAACAGAGAATGATCATATGCTAAAAGGAAGAAAGGGAATACTACTACTAATAATGTTGTTGGGGGCAAAAAGAATATTGGGGGTTAGTTATGGTATTGGGAAATAGTAATCATACTCTCTTAACCATGATTGACTTGTTCTGGTTAAAGAAAGGACATTCTAACCTCCCTGGGAGTTGTATGTTCCCAGGACCTGGGAGTCAATCTGGGACAGTCAACCTTGGAATGTGGTCCATTCTCATTCAAGAACTGCTGATTATCGTGGGAAGATCAACAACCTTGTTGCCCAAACAATGGAGTCCCACCCAGGCCTGCCTTGCCTACTTCCCCATGTAATCCTTGTTCTACTGTATGTAAGCAACTGGGTTATGTCAGCCTGGTCACCCCTAATTGCCCTCCCCTGCAGATTTTTAAAAATATATATTTTATTGATTTTTTTACTGAGAGGGAGAGGGATAGAGAATTAGAAACATGGATGAAAGAGAGACATCGATCAGCTGCCTCCTGCACACCCCCTACTGGGGATGTGCCTGCCACCAAGGTACATGCCCTTGACCGGAATTGAATTTAGGACCCTTCATCCGAAGGCTGATGCTCTATCCACTGAGCCAAACTGGTTCTGGCAGCAGAGCAGATTTTTGTGGCTAACTCACTCTTCTCCCATACCACTGGCATTAAATAAAGGATTCAACCCTGTCTCTGCTTATCCGGTGCAAGTAGTGACTAGCAGCACAGACCCACTGACTGTCCAGTTACATTGTGGTGATAACTATTACCAGGTACTCGACCTTTTTATTACTTATTTTCCATAAACCATTCTGCAAGGGGGTGTTACTACCTCATTATCCAGATGAGGAAACTAAGGCGTAGAGACATTAGCTAACTTGTCTCAGCCATCTAGTGGCAGAGCCAGAATTGGAGTAGAAGTTTGAATTCAGAGACCACACTCTTAACCATCTCTTTGATTTCAATCATAGTACCTAATTCAGAAATTTTAAAGATTCAATTAGTTAACACACGTAAAGCTCTTAGCACAGTTTACCCACGCATATTAAGCGATGTATATTAATCATCATCTTCATTGCCCAAGGTCACACAGCTATTTTATGGTAAATTCCAGATTCCAATTCAAAATTCATTCTCTTAGCCATTATGATATATGGGAGTTAGCCGAGAACATTACAGGAACACACAGGAAGAGCACCTCGTTTTAGGAAGGAGGACAGAGAGGAGGTATGTCAAATGTCGGGAAGGTTTTTGTTTGTTTTTTAAATATAATTTATTGATTTTTTTTTTACAGAGAGGAGGGAGAGAGATAGAAAGTCAGAAACATCGATGAGAGAGAGACATTGATCAGCCGCCTCCTGCATGTCCCACAACCAAGAGATGTGCCCGCAACCAAGGTACATGCCCCTGACCGGAATCGAACCCAGGATCCCTCAGTCTGCAAGCCGACGCTTTATCCACGGAGCCAAACCAGTCTTGGCATCGGGAAGGTTTTTTAGATAAAAATACAGAGCTCTGTCCTGAAGAACAAGTAGACAGGGGAAGTGTGTGAGTGTGGGTAAAAATGCAAGGCCTTTGACAGAACAGCATATTTGTAATTCAGGGTAGTTAGATCCTAATGTAGAATAGGCAATGGAGGGGAATGAGACTGAAGAGACCTCAGACCTAATACCATGCTGAGTATGGTTTTGCACTTTATTCTCCATAATTGTCACTGTCTGAACACTATCCAAACACACACACACACACACACACACACGCACAGCTGGTTTGCAACACGGGTTAGAAGTTGCAGCAGCGAGTCAAACTTTGTAGTAAAGCAGTTCCCACTCTTCGATCTCGCCACGACTTTTTTTTTTTTTTTAATATATATTATTGATTTTTTACAGAGAGGAAGGGAGAGGGACAGAGAGTAAGAAACATCGATGAGAGAGAGACATCCATCGGCCGCCTCCTGCACGCCCTCCACTGGGGATGTGCCCGCAACCAGGATACATGCCCTTGACTGGAATCGAACCCCGGACCCTTCAGTTCGCAGGCCGACGCTCTATCCACTGAGCCAAACCGGCCTCGGTCACGACTTTTTTTAAGGGGTTAGGCTGGAACGCCTAGCCAGGACTCTGGCTGAAGAGCCTGTGGCCGGGCTGCCTCCCGCTTCCGGCGTCCGCCGTTGCTAAGGGATACCGGAAGCGCGCCCTGAAGCCCCGCCCCCGCGAGCCGCAGAGTGCCGGAAGCAAGCGTGAGAAGGGGCGGAAAGAGAAGGGAAAGGCGTTGTGTTTCGGGCTACGATGACGACGTTGGTGTTGGATAACGGAGCCTACAACGCCAAAATCGGTTACAGCCACGAGAATGTCTCGTAAGTGTTGGTTTTCACCGAGGAACGAGGCACTTCCGCCTGCGCTTCACCTTCGGGGCGTCCGTGCGGGGCCCCCGCCCCCGCGCGGCCCTCAGCTCGCCCCGAGGGATGCTCTCGTGGGAGCGCGGTGGTTGGGAAGCTTTGCCCTGGAATTCAGATGTCAATGTGGGGCCGTGCTGCCCCGGAAGTGGGACGGGTGTTTTGCGTTGTAACCGGAAATTGCTCTGTTAAAAAGGGTTCCGGAGAAGCGGGTGGGGGGCGCCAGGTGAGGTCCGTTTACACCAGTGGTTCTCAACCTTCCTGAGGCCGCGACCCTTGCATACAGTTCCTCATGCGGTGGTGACCCCCAACCATGACATTTTGCTACTGTGATGCATCGTGATGTAAATATCTGCATTTTCCGATGGTCTTAGGCGACCCCTGTGAAAGGGTCGTTCGACCCCCAAAGGGGTCGCGACCCACAGGTTGAGAACCGCTGGTTTACACAAATCCGCAGGAGTCGTGGGCAAATGCGTTTCCTTGGAGACTCGATTGTAGCTTCCTTCATATCCTCAGAGGGTTTGATGACCCCCAAAATGTAAAAAAACCACGGTCTTCGTAGCTGGAGATTTGGAAAGCTTGTGTCTTAAGACCTTCGAAGTGCTCATTGGTGACCTCCATTATACTACTAGAGTCAATTAAACAAATACTGCCATAGCATTTATTGCATCCTGTATATGTGTTTGCATAAAGAATAAGCAAATTTAGCCGAAACCGGTTTGGCTCAGTGGATAGAGCGTCGGTCTGCGGACTGAAGGGTCCCAGGTTCGATTCCCGTCAGGGGCATGCACCTTGGTTGCGGGCACATCCCCAGTGTGGGGCGTGCAGGAGGCGGCTGATCGATGTCTCTCTCTCTCATCGATGTTTCTAACTCTCTATCCCTCTCTCTTCCCCTCTGTAAAAAATCAATAATAAAAAAAAAAGAATAAACAAATTTAAAGACACGCTTTTCTTCTGTCATTCATAGAGGGGTGTGTTTTTCGATTCCTTTCCATTTTCTTTTGAAAAAGGACAATTGAACTGCTCAGGAATGTAGATTGCTAGTCTTCTGGAAAATACTTAGGCACGTGTATCCTGGTTTTTATTCTTTGACTCAGCAGTTCTGTTACCAGTTACCTAAGGAATCCATGAGAGATGCTTGAGAAGAGTAAATACTGGATGCTCTGAATTATATTTATAGCCACTGTGTGTGGTAGCAGAAATTAAGGAAGGATGCTTAATAATCAAGAATATCAGAAGATTGATTACAATGCAGCTTTTTAAAAAAAAATCATGTATTTAAACATAGAGAAAAACCTGTGTTGATAATTAATCTGGTTTGTCTTGCTAAATAGATTGTAAGCTCATAGTGGACACACATTTACAAGTACTACTTCCTACTTCTGTACCCAAAGCATCTTTTTTTAAATACATATTTTATTGATTTTTTTACAGAGAGGAAGGGAGAGGGATAGAGAATTAGAAACATCAATGAGAGAGAAACATTGCACAGCTGCCTCCTGCACGCCCCCCACTGGGGATGTGTCTGCAACCAAGGTACATGCCCTTGACGGGAATCGAACCTGGGACCTTTCAGTCCGCAGGCCAATGCTCTATCCACTGAGCCAAACCAGTTAGGGCTCTTTTTTTTTTTTTTCCCCCAAAGCATCTTACTGATTGAAAAGTTTGACTTTATGGGAACTTGATGTTATGGCCAGAATTTTGAACTTGTACTAATAAACCTTTTACCAGAATTTTATTTAAAATGTATGAATTAAAGCCAGAAAGACCAGGAGATTGATTACAATGCAGCTTGATTATTAAGCATCCTTCCTTAATTTCTGCTACCACACACAGTGGCTATAAATAATTCAGAGCATCCAGTATTTACTCCTCTCAGAAAGACCAGGAACTTTACCTAGGTCCCCTTTTATCTGTGATGGAAGGACCAAACCCACCTGTAAGGGTCTCTTGAGTATTTGAGAAAGAAAAAGCTTTCAATATATAACCTGGTATATACTAGAGCCCTTTGGGGGTGGGAGGGGGAGAGGAGAAAAAAAGACATTTTTTTATTATGTGAAGACAATGAGAAACACTGTTTTTGGTTATTTTTCTGGGTGTTGGTTAAGTAAAAGTATTTATAGCAACTAAGTATTTGGGGAATAATTGTATTATTTAATTCTTTGTTTACAGGGTTATTCCTAACTGTCAGTTCAGGTCAAAAACAGCACGTCTTAAGACTTTTACTGCTAACCAGATAGAAGAAATAAAGGACCCTTCTGGACTCTTTTACATCCTTCCTTTTCAGAAGGTAATTCAATTATATGCCATTTCTAGTATTATAGACCCAAATTTAAAGATAACTTTAAATGTCTGTATAAGATTTTGCAGGTATGGAAATATTTCTAGATTTCTAAAAAATGTCATTTAGGTGCTCTCCTTCCAGGGAGCATGCCCAGGCCTTCCCCATCCTCTTCCCTTCCCCTTCTTATTTCTGGCCCAGGCATGTTACCATTAGCTTCCTCACTTCTAAGCTCCAAGGGCCCTTCCTTTACTTCCATAACTTGTTTCCTAAGCCATTACTTCTAGGAATTACCTTTTCTACCTTTGTAACTTAATAAATGCTCTTTTGCAAAAATAAAAAATGCCACTAAAATTTTTCCATTGAATTCATTTAAAAAAATGTTTTTATTAATTTTTAGAGAGAGAGGAAAGGAGAGGGAAAGAAATTCAATGTGAGAAGCAGAACATGATCTGTTGCCTTCTGCATGTTCCCTACTGGAGATTGAACCCGTAACATGCATGTGCCATGACCAAGAATGGCAACTTTTTTTTTTTTTGATGCACAGGCTATTGCCCGACCAACTGAGCTACACAGACCAGGTGTAAATTTTAGATAAGATCTTATTAAAACCAAAACTTGAAATTAAAGTGTCCTATTAAAAATAAACTAGAGGCTCAGTGCATGAAATTCGTGCATGGGGGGTGTATGTCCCTCAGCCCAGCCTGCACCCTCTCCAATCTGGGACCAATCTGGTGCAAAACCTACTGGGATCAGGCCTAAACAGGCAGTCGGAGGTCCCTCTCACAATCCAGAACTGATGGTTCCCAAATGCTCACCTGCCTGCCTTACCTGCCTGATTGCCCCTAACCACTTCTGCCTGCCAGCCTGACCACCCTCTAACCATGCCCCTACTGGCCTGATTGATGCCTAACTGATCCCCTGCTGGCCTGATTGCCCCTAACTACCCTCCCTTGAAGGCCTGGTCACTCCTAACTGCCTTCCCCTGCAAGCCTTGTTACCCCTAACTGCCTTCCCCTGTAGGCCTGGTCATCCCTAATTGCTCTCCCCTGAAGGCCTGGTCACCCCCAACTGCCCTCTCCTGCAAGCCTGGTCACCCCTAACTGCCCTTTCCTGCAAGTCTGGTCACCCCTAACTGACCTCCCCTGCAGGCTTGATTACCCCCGACTGCCCTCCCTTGCAGGCCGGGTCCCTCCTAACTCTCCTCCCCTGCTGGCCTGATTGCCCACAACTACCCTCTTTTGCTTGGTCCCTACCCTGTTGGCTATCTTGTGGTGGCCATCTTGTGTCCACATGGGTTCAGCCAGCTTGTGTGATAGTCCATTTGCATATTACTCTCTTATTAGATAGGATAGAAGTTTCAGATTCTGTCCCCCACCCCTGATGCATGGATGGGGGCCAGCTGGTTTGCCCTGAAGAGTGTCCCAGATCAGGGTGGGGGTTCCCTTGGAGCATAGGGTGGCTTGGGCGAGGGGCTTGTGGTGGTTTGCAGATCCCCTATGTCCCCTGGCGACCCAAGTGGAGGCTCTGGTATCTGGGATTTATTTATCTTCTATAATTGAAACTTTGTAGCCTTGAGCTGAGGCCTGGGCCGGCCAGGGTGTGCAGGATGTTTGGCTTCCTCCATCGCCGTGGAAATCCAAGTTTCCTGCTTGCTCTGTGGCCGTAGCCATTTTTGTTGGGATTTATTTATTTTTTATATTGAAACTTTGTAGTCTTGAATGGAGTCCACGGTGGATGAGGGTGTATGGGTGTGCGGAAAACTTGGCTTCCTCCATTGTGGGGGAACCCAAGCCTCCTGCTTTCTCCATGGCCGTAGCCATCTTGGTTGGGTTAATTTGCATACTTGCTTCTGATTGGCTAGTGGGTGTGGCTTGTGGGTATAGTGGAGATATGACCAATTACATATTACTCTTTTATTAGATAGGATGACCACCCTGGCCAGTGTGCTAAGTGGTTAGAGCATCGGCCCTCACATTGAAGGGTCTCAGGTTCAATTCTCAGTCAAGAGCATGTACCTGGGTTTCAGATTCTGTCCCCCACCCCAATTGAGGTGTGTGCAGGAGGCAGCTAATCAATGCTTCTCTCTCACTCTTCCCCCTCCTTCCCTTGCACTCTGAAAATCAATGGAAAAAATATCCTCGGGTGAGGATGAATGAATTAAAATGAAATAAATGACCATGCGCTTGCTGGGTAGCTCACTTTGTTAAGAGTGTTGTTTCAATATGCAATGTGGTGGTGTTGATCCCCGGTGAGGGCACATGCAAAAATCAACCAATGAATGCATAAATAAATGGAACAGCAAATCAGTGTTTCCTTTTCCCTCTCTCATCTCTCTCTCCCCCAAATTAAAAATAAATGAATAAATAACCAACCATGATTTAGTTACTGATTGTGGGTATGGGTACTGAATTTTACTTGTTTGTGTTAAAGCTAAATGAGATGAACACATTAAAGAAAATAAGCACAGAGAAGCTTCTGTACTTATTGTTACATCTTTTGAATCCTTGACATTTTGGTTAGTGTTAATTTGTAATTTTTTGAATTTTTAAAAGGAGAGTAACATAATTAGTTTGAAGTTCAAATATCATTAGAATTGTGAAGATAACCATAAAGAGATAGAAATCAGCAATTTAGAATATATTAATCTGATTTTTAATTGTTCATATATTTTTGATGATTAAATTTATTTAAAAATTTTTAGGGTTACTTGGTGAATTGGGATGTTCAAAGACAAGTTTGGGATTACCTTTTTGGAAAAGAAATGTATCAGGTAACAAACTGGAGTATGTATTCAGATTTATTTCCAAGTCTTATTCAAATGAAAAATTAGAGTTTATATTTTAAGATTTATAAACTTTTGAATATGCTTCAGATATATGTTTAAGTTACTTAATATTCTGTGTGTGGCTTTGATTTTCTAAATAGTAAGTGCAAGTGAATAGAATTTCTGTATTGAAGTCGAATTTGAGGTTGATCTCTGTATGAAACTCAAGATTAAAAGTTTATTTACGATTTCTATTATTAGACCAATTCAGCATCTTATTTTTATTTTCACAGTAAAATATTTTTTGCCTAAATATTTGAATGTGTGAATATTACAATATGATAAATTAGTGCTTGTAATGTCTATAGTGTGACTTTATATAGAGAAAATGTTCAAATGTTAATGCTGCTTAAGAATGGGTGGTAGGCCGAAACCGGTTTGGCTCAGTGGATAGAGTGTTGGCCTGTGGACTGAGAGGTCCCAGGTTCGATTCCGGTCAGGGGCATGTACCTTCGTTGCGGGCACATCCCCAGTGGGGGGCGTGCAGGAGGCGGCTGATCGATGTCTCTCTCTCATCGATGTTTCTAGCTCTCTATCCCTCTCCTTTCCTCTCTGTAAGAAATCAATAAAATATATTAAAAAAAAAAAAATAGAATGGGTGGTAGGCCAAAACTGGTTTGGCTCTGTGGATAGAGCCTCGGCCTCCGGACTTAAAGGTCCCAGGTTCGATTCCAGTCAGGGAATATATCTTGGTTTCTGGCACATCCTCAGTAGGGGGCGTGCAGGAGGCGGCTGATTGATGTCTCTCTCTCATCGATGTTTCTAACTCTCTATCCCTCTCCCTTCCTCTCTGTAAAAAATCAATAAAATATATTGTTAAAAAAATGTTAAAAAAAAGAATGGGTGGTAGAGAAAAAACAATAGCCCCAATGATTATAGTTATTCATTACTTTTATATAATTATATTTAAACAATTTGATAGTACCATTCTATTAATGCTACTATTAAGATAGCTAAAATTGAATAATATTAGCCCTGGCTGCTTTTGCTCAGTGGATAGAATGCCAGCCTGTGGACTGAAGGGTCCTGGGTTCGATTCTGGCCAAGGGCACATGCCCGGGTTGTGGGCTTGATCCCCATTAGGGGGCGTGCAGGAGGCAGCTGATCAATGACTCTCTCTCATCATTGATGTTTCTATCTCCCGCTCCTTTCCTATCTGAAATCAATAAAAAAAATATTTAAAAAAATAAAGTAAAATTGAATAATAGTTTAAGTGCATGAATTCTGTTACAGATTTCCCATGTTCAAAGCTTAGTTTACTTACTAGTTATATGAACCTTGGTAACTTATTCAGTTCTCTCAGGTTTCTCCATTTGCTCACCTATTAACTGAGAATAATAAGAGCTGTCTTCTAGGATTATTGTGAGTTTAAAATAAATCTGTTTATATATGTGATATATGTTTATAATTATAACACAAAGTTATAAAACTTCTGGGATTTTTTTCTATTTTAGGTTGATTTTTTAGATGCTAACGTTATTATCACAGAACCATATTTTAACTTTACATCTATTCAAGAGTCAATGAATGAGATCCTATTTGAAGAATACCAGTTCCAAGCAGTATTAAGAGTAAATGGTGAGTGAAAGCTTTGGTTGAAATTGAGTTATGTGAATACTTAGAGGCCTACTGAATCCTTAGAGATTAGTCAGACTTCTCTCATTTTATCTTTTTACTCATATAATATTTCACCCTAATGAAGTTACTAGCCATATGTATCTAATCTCTGAAAGATCATTGTTTCTGAAGGAGTTATCTTTTCTATTACAGATATGCTTCCTATTATACTTATTACTAGTGGCCAGGCACACGAATCCGTGTGCCAGTAGCTTGCCAGTAGCTCACTGCTGCCCTCCAGTAGCTCTCCGCCCACTGCCCTGCTCTCCTGTAGCTTCCCTCTTCTCCTCCCCTCATAGCTTACTGCCCCACCCTCTTGCTGCTCCATGATCTGGTTGTTACATGGTCAGTTATTACACTTCACAGCGTAACAACCATTTGCATATTACATCTTTATTATATAGGATTGATTGAAAAAATGTTAATAGTCAGACTGCCAACATAGATTCTGTCAACCTCATCCAGAAGTAAGTTTATTAAACGTTAGAATTACATTAAAGGCTGTACAGTGAATGTACTCAGATATTTAGCTTTCAGAATTAAAGTCTGTATAAAGCAACAATCTATATAAAAGCCTAAACCAGTGGTCGGCAAACTGTGGCTTGCAAGCCATATGCAGCTCGAGAGCCTCAGTTTGCTACTCTGTTGACAAATGAGTTTGCCGACCACTGGGATAGGGTCTTAATCACAAGGAACAACAACAGCCTGTAATTTTAGGATTGAGAGTCTAGGTCAGTAGTTGGCAAACTCATTAGTCAACAGAGTGGCAAATTGTGGCTCATAGCTCACGAGCCGCAGTTTGACGACCACTGGCCTAAACGACGGATTGACCAGTCACTGTGACGCGCACTGACCACTGGGGGAAGGATGCTCAATGCAGGAGCTGTCCCTTGGTGGTCAGTGCGTTCCCACAGGAGGAGTGTCTCTCAGCCAGAAGGCAGGCTCACAGCTGGTGAGTGTAGCTGCCGCTGCAGCAGCGGTGGTGGGAGCCTCTCCTGACTCTGTGGCAGGTGCAGCCAAGGCCAGGATGAGCGCCAGCGCCCAGCTCCTGGCCTCGGCTCAGGCTCCTCCCTGGCCGTCTGTCTCGGGCGCACTGCTACATCCCTCGGGATGTCCTACTGCCAGTTTAGGCTCGATCCCTGCAGGCCAGGGGATGGCGAGAAGGCACAAACCAGACTGAGGGACACCCACCCCCGCCCACTGCTCACTGCTCTCCCCCTCCCCACAGCTCCCATGCACAAAAGCATGCACTGGTCCTCTAGTACTAAGAGCAGAATTCTGGTTAAGAGCAGACTCTCTAGAACAGTGTTCTCCACAAAGGTGATTCTGCTCTTCAGGGGGCTTTTGGCAGTGTCTGGAGACATTTTTGGTTGTCTAGTGGGTAGAGAATACAGATGCTGCTAAACATCTTACAAGGCATAAGACAGCCCTAACAGCAAGGAATTATCTGGCCCCAAATGTCAATATTTTCAAGGTTGAGAAGCTCACACTGCATAGGTTTGAATCTTGGCTCTGGTTGGTTCTAATTGTATGGCTCTGGGCCATTATTTAACTTCTGTGTGCTGCCATTTCTGTAAAATAGGATTGTTGTGAGATTTAAAGTATATGTACTCAATGGGGTTTAGTACAGTGTCCAACGTGTAATGAATGCTCAGTAAAATTATCTGTTAAAATAATTTCATAAGCTGTGAAATGAATATTTACCTTTAAAAATTGATCACAAATTTATATTTATCATAGTGACATTTGAAAGTTTAAACACTATAAAGAACTTTTGACAGAGTTATGAATACAATAAGTTAACATTTTTCTTATAAATAAAATAAAACATTTGTCTTTGTCTTAATTTCTACCTTTCTTTATTGCTTTAAAATAATTATAATGTTGCTTTTCTCTTTACCGTTTTTGTTTTTTAATAGCTGGGGCTCTCAGTGCACATAGGTATTTCCGAGATAACCCTTCTGAATTATGCTGTATCATTGTTGATAGTGGGTACTCCTTTACACATATAGTGCCTTATTGTAGAAGTAAGAAGAAAAAAGAAGCAATTATTCGGTGAGTTGCATTCAATTTTTATGTTATTTTTTAGAATAAAACTGGAAAATATTTGATAAACTGATCCAAATTTCCATTCTCCTTTTTTTAGGATAAATGTGGGAGGGAAACTCCTAACCAATCATCTAAAGGAGATCATATCTTATAGGTAATACTTAACTTTTATTCTTTGGGAGGATGGGATGCTGGCAGTGAAGTTTTTCAAGCAACTTAAAATTATTCTTTACCTTTAATTGTAACTTCAGGTAGCATTTCTATATGATTACTGCTTAAAGAGCTATATCACATATAAAATACTAACAATGTTTAAATCGAAAAGCTTTCTAGCATTTAAAATGGAATTGTCCACTACAAAAGACATTCTCAAATTGTATGGAATTTCATATATTAATATTTTAAAATGATAAATGTTGTACATGTGCATTGTAAAACAAATTTAAAATGTGTAGAAGGAGACTGGCCGGCGTGGCTGAGTGGTTGAGCATCGATCTATGAATTAGGAGGTCACAGTTCAGTTCTGGTCAGGGCACATGCCACTTTGTGGGCTCAGTCCCCAGTGTGGGCCATGCTGGAGGCAGCCGAACAATGATTTTCTCATCATTGATATTTCTATCTCTTCCTCTCCCAAGTCAATAATAATATACTTTAAAAAAGCAATAAAACTAAGATAAACATAAACCTGAAACAAATATGACAGGATTGTTCTCTTTATTAATTACGAGCTCTTATTAACCCATAAGAAAGCAAGCTGTCCTTAGATAATTCTCAGAAAACAAATGATCAGTGGCACAGATAGATGATCACTAGAGAGGTGCATGCGAAGGGTATATATAGATATTTCTTAGACATAAAAAATGTTAAACACCTCTAGAAATTACAGATTTAATTCAAATCCTTATCAGTTATTTGTTTAGGAGCTGAGGATGCATGAGTTAACAAAATAGATAACTCCTCTTCCTCATGGCACTTCTTAGTAGAGAAAATGCACATTAAAATGCCATTTAACAATTCACATTATGGAACTTTTTCAAAAGATGATGTAGATTTGTGATATGGGCACTTTTTATTTGCTGCTGATCGGAGCACAGCTTGAAATAACCTTTCTGGTAAACAATTTGGCAGTATACCAAGAGACTAAGTATTTCATATTCTGTGTTCTCGAGTATGAATAAATAATCATAATAATCAGCAATATAGATAGATAAAAGTACTATATTTCATTACTCCTGAGTTGTATTTTTTTTTACATTTTAACCTTTGAAATTGAGGTGAATCTTTCAATTGCTTGGTACCTTAGAATTGTCATAGTTCAGTATTTTTTTTCTTTTCATTGGTATATGTGTGCATATTGGAGAAGGCGGACTATGTTGTTAAAACAAAAGCAAAAAGATAGAAACAATAATAATTATTATTTTTAAAAAAAAAACCTTTTTATTTACTTTTTACAGAGAGGAAGGGAGAGGAACAAAGAGTTAGAAACATCTATCATCTGCCTCCCTCACATCCCCTACTGGGGGCTCGAGCCCACAAACAAGGTACATGACCTTGACTGGAATTGAACCTGGGATCCCTCCAATCTATGGCCTAATGCTCTATCCACTAAGCCAAACTGGTCAGGGCTCAAAATAATTAAAAAAAAAAATACTTTATTGATTTTTTTACAGAGAGGAAGGGAGAGGGATAGAGACTTAGAAACATCAATGAGAGAGAGACGTCCATCAGCTGCCTCCTGCACGCCCCCCACTGGGGATGTGCCCGCAACCAAAGTACATGCCCTTGAGCAGAATCGAACCCGGGACCTTTCAGTTCACAGGCCGGTGCTCTATCCACTGAACCAAACCGGTTTCAGCTTAAAATAAATTTTTATTGATTTCAGAGAGGAAGAGAGAGGGAGGAAGAGATAGAAACATCAATGATGAGAAAGAATCATTGGTGGCTGCCTCCTGCACAACTTCTACTAGGACCGGAATCGAACTTGGGACCCTTCAGTCCATTGGCTGACACTATATCCACTGAGTCAAATCGGCTAAGGCAGAAGCAATCATTATTTATTGAATACAGTGACTATGCTAAACACTTTATATATATTATTAGAATGACAAACTTAGAGCTATGTGAAATTGGCAATATTACTTTTTTAGAGTTGAAAAGTTGGAGTCCCAAAAAGATAAAGTAACATGGCTACTAATTTGGGATTAAACCTAAGTCTCTGGCTCCTAAGTCCATGTTTATAAACACAGTTATTTTTCCTCCCTGATTTAAGCTTCTAACATTAGGAACATTGCCAAATACATTTTAATAGATCACTCTGATTGAATATTTTAGGACAATAAGAAATTATTTTTTTAAAATATATTTTATTGATTTTTTTACAGAGAGGAAGGGAGAGAGATAGAAAGTCAGAAACATTGATGAGAGAGAGACACCGATCAGCCGTCTCCTGCACGCCCCACAGTGGAGATGTGCCCGCAAGCAAGGCACATGCCCCCAACCGGAATCAAACCTGGGACCCTTCAGTCCGCAGGCCGACGCTCTATCCACTGAGCCAAACCGGTCTCGGCAAGAAATAATTTTTAAAGAGTATGTAATAGCATAAGAAAATGTTCATGAGATCATGTTTAGTCTAAAACATAAAAAGTAAACATGTATATAATCTATGTACACAGAAAAATATTCAAAGGAAGTAAACTTACATTTTTGTTTTTTACAAATATTTATACATTAAACCAGTGTGTTTTTTTTTATTTACTCATCAAATATTTAATAAGCATCCATTACATGCCAGGCACTGTGTGCTGACTCACAATACTTTTGTAATCAGAAAAGTATTGAAAGCAAAAGTTAAAAGCAAAAAAAAAGAGCAAAGAGTTGAAAGCAAAATTCTATTCAGAATGGTTGGAGGAAAAAGTTTGCTCTTTAATTGGGTAAACCTTACCACTTAACACGTTTTCAGTTTCTTTCTTTAAACTGGACTTATATTTGCCTTTAGAGGGATAATGTGGAGATAAAATAAAATAATGGAAATAGGATGGGGCTGGGTGGAGGTGGGCAAAGCGGGGGAAAATGGGGGACATGTGCAAGTGTCAACAATAAAAAATAAAAATGGAAATATTTCATAAAGTTTCAAATATTTTACATATTCAAGAATTTACTATTTTTAAAAAATTGGCTACTAATTTAATTCCAGAGAAACAATATTGTAAATGATCATTATATTTGTCTTTTCCATATCATTTTTAAAATATGTTTTTGAGAGAGAGAGGGAGAAAAGAAAAGAAGAGAGAGAAAGAGAACATCTATTGGCTGCTTCCTGCACCCCTTCCCCAGGATCCTTATCAGTTATTTGTTTAGGAGCTGAGGATGCATGAGCTAACAAAATAGATAAGAACTATTTATTTTCTAGCCCACCACCTAGGCATGTGCCCTGATCAGGGATGGGACTGAACTGATGACCTTTCGGTGCATAGGACAGTGCTCAATCCACTGAGCTACACCAGTCAGGGCTCTTTTCCATTTAAAAATTTTATTTCTTTTTAGGCAATTACATGTTATGGATGAAACACATGTGATTAATCAAGTGAAAGAAGATGTATGCTATGTGTCTCAGGATTTTTATAGAGATATGGATATTGCCAAGTATGTATAATGGTAATCTAAGAATTGGGAAGTTGATTCTTGGGAATATTATAATAGTTAAAATATTTCTTAAGTCTGTCTTTTGTTTTCCAGGTTGAAAGGAGAAGAAAATACAGTAATGATAGACTATGTTTTGCCTGACTTTAGTACAATTAAAAAGGGCTTTTGTAAGGTAATTTGAAAAATGCTCATTATATTTCTTCAAATGGCCACCTCAGTCAGATTTGAAAAGCAGCCAGCTGGGATTGTGGAGTCTTAACAGAACTGTTGATAGCTGCCTTCCTGGTGGCCATTTTCCAGGCACAAGTGCAGAAATGACTAATAAATGTCTCACTGAAGTTATTTAGAAAAAGAACTGTCAGCTGAATGACAGATCTGGAGATAAACAGAAGTTGGTTATTTGCCTGTTATGAATATTGATACAGTTGACCCAGGACTGAATTATTGATATTTCTTTTTATATATTTTAAGTATTTTTATACCTATATAAAGGATTAGGATATACTTTATTATGGGAGGAAAATTGCATATATGAGTCAAATGAAGTGAATGTCTATAATGGAATTTAGAAAAGCTGATGATTCTTAGTAAAATTGAGAGGGAATATTATTTTAATAATGTAAAATGTTGTAGAAGGAGGTTTTTTTCCCCTTAATTCCTCAAAAACACAGCTCACAGATACGTGGGTTACCAATAACAAGAATTTCAGTGGTAATACCCCTATATTTGCTTACGTCTTTTGGAAATAGGTTTTTTAAAAACATGATTTATTGATTTTTTTACAGAGAGGAAAGGAAAGGGGGAGAGAGCTAGAAATATCGATGAGAGAGAAACATTGATCAGCTGCCTCCTGCACGTGCCCACAACCAAGGTACATGCCCTTGACCGGAATCGAACTTGGGACCCTTCACTCCACAGGTTGACGCTCTTTCCATTGAGTCAAACCGGTTTCGGCTGGAAACAGATTTTTTAAATAGAGATTGAATAAATAATAAATGTAAAGATGTAGGCTTTTTGCACAAGGGAAAGGGAATGAATCACAGTATTCAATAAGCAATAGAGGAGTGAAAGTAGATAATGGAAGAAACGTAAGATAATAAGTGTTTTCTATTGAGAGTATGTTCTTTGTTCTCTGGAAATCAGTCTACTATTATAAGTAGTTTATGAAGTTTCCTCTCATCTGTTCTTTCTGTTTTAAAATGTGTGGAATAAAACCATATTATCTTTGGGGGAATAGCTATGTTAGCGTCACCCGTTATTTATTGGTGTAGTTTAGGCAACAGGAGAGAAAACTACTTATTTCTAACTTTTGAGAACCTGAAACTCCCACGAACATGTTGATATGTTAGTATTACATACTATTAAATGTTATTCATCATGTGAGCTAGATAATGTAGTAACCATTTTATCTTTTACTTTAAGCCAAGGGAAGAGATGGTGTTAAGTGGAAAATATAAATCTGGGGAACAAATTCTTCGTCTGGCCAATGAAAGATTTGCTGTTCCAGAAATACTCTTTAATCCTTCTGATATAGGAATTCAGGAAATGGGAATTCCAGAAGCTGTTGTCTATTCAATTCAGAACTTACCTGAAGGTACATAGTTAAAGTACTGAGTAGTAATGATATTTTTACAAAACCTTATGTGAACCTGAGAAGTCATCTGTTTCTTCCAGATAACTTCAGGAAATAGCAAGTCTTTTATTTGTAGAGATTTCTAGATCCAATAATATACTTGAGTAATTCTTTATTGGTCCCAGATTTTATATCTCATTTGGGAAAAGTCATTATGGTCTACTTAAGCTTGAAGAAATTCTTCTCTCTAGAAGTATTAGATTATCATATTTATTTTAGAAAAAGTTTTAATTTAACCCATCTTTGCACAGAACATGACTTTATAACTTAGCAACTCAATGGCTTTCAGCTGTCGGTAGGTTGATTTATTCTTTTTGTTATATTTGGGTTGATATAATTTTAATGAGATTGAAGTATGATACTTTGGAGTGATGTCTGGGTTCTCCAGAAGCATGATTTAACTAATATTCTCAAGTGTTAGAGTACCTTTATATCTTGAAAATGTCTTCCTAGTTCGTAAGGAACACTAGGCATTGGAGAAAACCTAGCATATGCAACATCCTTTCCTTTCCATGTATTAAAAAAAATTAAAAATGAGAAAGATAAGTCAATAATGCCAACAGCTTAATGTAATTATTTCACTATTTTCATATTAATATTTCATATTAATTTCACACTTTATATAAAGTTATAGTCATGAGGTATGCAACATTTTATACTATACTCTTTTAATGTCATGCCAGGAGACTCAGTGTCAATATATACTCATTCCTTGTTTTGTGCCAGTACTCAGTATTATAATTCTTTTTCTTTTTTAATACATTTTTATTGATTTCAGAGAGGAAGGGAGAAGGAGAGAGAGATAGAAACATCAATAATGAGAGAAAATCATTGATCGACTGCCTCCTGCATGCCTCCCACTGGGGATTGAGCCTACAACCAGGGCAATTGCCCCTGACGGGAATCGAACCTGGGAGCCTTCAGTCCTCAGGCTGATGCTCTATCCACTAAGCAAAACCGGCTATGGCTCAGTTTTGTAATTTTTTTTTAATAGATTTTATTGATTTTTTTACAGAGAGGATGGGAGAGAAATAGAGAGTTAGAAACATCAAAGAGAGAGAAAAACACCTATCAGCTGCCTCCTGCACACCTCTCACTTGGGACGTGCCTGCAACCAAGGTGCATGCCCTTGACTGGAATCGAACCTGGGATCCTTCAGTCTGCAGAGTGATGCTCTATCCACTGAGCCCAACCAGTCAGGGCAGCATTGTAATTCTTGCTAAATTTCCCTTGGGTGCTGAGTAGGCTTCTAATACTGGCTAACGATATGGCACTTAATGTTTGACATCATGTAACTTTAATGAGTGCAAAACAAGATCCTTTCTTTAAATGTTGTTATAGATTATGAGTATTTTTTCACTTTTAAGTATTGCACAGTACTTACACAAATACCTGTCTGAGTGAGATAGTATGAAGTTAAAATATCATGAAGGGCCTTTTTCATCTTTCACTAGCTCAGTCTCAACCCACACAAAGATCCCTTCCATTTTAGGCAAGGACAGTTATAATGATCAACTGTCCACTAGTAGAATGTTACTAATTTGTGTATAGCTTATAGTAAGTAGCCCATGGTTCAGCGCCTCACCTTAGTCTTTGTTCGATATCTAGAAGTCTTATTTCTGTTTAATATATCTATTTATCTATAATATCATTATAAAATCTCAGAAATTATAATTTATATGGTTACAAAAATATTACATGGTTTCCCAACTAGTATCTGGAATCCCTAATTGCTTTTCCCTCAGCCCTCATCCTTATTATTCCATAAAGATAGATAAACAGATTTTCTAATGTCTTTTCTCTCCATTCTCCTTTTTTTTTCTTTTAAAGAAATGCAGCCGCATTTTTTTAAGAACATCGTTTTGACAGGAGGAAATTCCCTTTTCCCAGGATTTCGGGATCGGGTTTACTCAGAAGTTCGATGTCTCACTCCAACAGACTATGATGTTTCTGTTGTGCTGCCTGAAAAGTAAGTGTTGGCTCCTAGAGACACAAAACATGGCAGACTGAAGGTCAAGTGGACCGTGGATAAAGCAGACTTGAGTTTAAAACCTGGTTCTTCCACGTTGGCAGGTCTATTTCACCTTTGGGATCCTCATTTTCCTTTTCTCAAAAATTGAAGTGATAGCCCTGGCTGGTGCAGGTTCCATTACTGGTAAAGGGTGGGTTCACTCCCTCCTCCCCACCCCCCACCAGTTGGAGCTCTTTTGAGAGGCAACCAATTGATATGTTTCTCTCATATCGATGTTTCTCTCTCTCTTTCTCTCTTCTCCCTCTATTCTTGCCCATCCACTCCCTCCCCCTCCCTTTCTTCCATGCTCTCTGAGAAAAGCAATGATAAACATATCCTCAGGTGAGGATTAACAACAACAACAAAATTGAAGTGACAAACCTTCCATTTCAGTAGATTCAGTGTTACGAAGTATGTTAAGTGCCGACCATATGATTAGAACATGATGGGCACTTGGTTGATATGAGATCACTTCCCTATAGTAAGTCAGTCTTCTTTCCTAAGAGTTTTTTTTTTTAATATATTTTATTGATTTTTTTTACAGAGAAGAAGGGAGAGAAATAGAGAGTTAGAAACATCAATGCAAGAGAGACATCAATCAGCTGGCTCCTGCACGCCCCCCACTGGGGATGTGCCCACAACCAAGGTACATGCCCTTGACCGGAATCGAACCTGGGACCCTTCAGTCCTCAGGCCGATGCTCTATCCACGGAGCCACACCAGTCTCGGCCCTAAGAGTTTTTATAGGCCAAGAAATTAGGTTATTATCTGTTTGAGTTATCTGAGGTGTGTCATTTCCTGAGAGTTTCTCTCAAGTATAGAAATTTAAGAATTTACCCATTGAAATAAATTATGTCCATTCATAAGTTTTTTTGAAATGTTTTAAGTTAATTTAAAATACTTTAACTTTTAAATGTAATTATTTTTTCTTAAATTCAAAACTGTTTTATATAGTATATTCTCCTACCCTGTTTTATGAGAAAAAGCAGATATCATTTCTACTTTACTGGTAAAAAAAAATTAAGGCAGAATTTTAGAGCTGTAAGGAAGGCTACACATTATCCTGTCCAGTGCTCTTACTTTGTAAATAAAGAAGCAAGGACTCTTAAGTTGGCAAAGGCTTTACAATGAGTTGATAGCAGTGACCAAATCAAAACCCAGTTCTCTTTGCCTTGAGGCAGGAGCTCTTACCAAACATACACTAATAATTGCTCCCTCCCCAGTTTTAAGTGGCAGAGACCCCATATATCTGACTTAATTTTAGAGTTTTGTTTTAAAGCTAAAGTAGAAATTTTCAGAACCTTCGGCAGGGCCTCATCTGATTACTTATTTTATAGCTATCAGGTAAAAGAATAAACTACCATTAGATATTGAAATGATTTTTATCATCGTTGATGTTCATATACTCTTTTTACAGTATGAAGCATACTGGGTTTTTATCCTGCATTTTATTTTATTTTACTTGTTTGTTTTCATCCTCTTCCTAGAATATGCATATTGATCTTAGAGGGGGAATGAGAGAGAGAGAAATGCTGATGTGAGAGAGAACATCACTTAGTTACTTTTCATATGCGCCCTGACCAGGGATTGAACTCACCACGTGCCCTGAACCCAAAACCTTTTGGTATATGGGACAATGCTCCAACTAACTGAGCCACACCAGCTAATCTTTATCCTGAATTTTATTTTATATATTTTTATTGATTTCAGAGAGGAAGAGAGAGGTAGAGAGAGAAACATCAATGAGAGAGAATCACTGATTGGCTGTCTCCTGCATGCCCTCTACTATGGATCAAGCCTGCAATCCAGGCTTGACCAGAATCCAACCTGGGACCCTTCAGTCCGCAGGTTATATCTGCTGAGCCAAACTGGCCAGGGCTTATTCTGCATTTTAAATGTAAGTTGTGTACATATTATAGGCCAAGGGATGCACAGAAGTAATTTTATTCTTTACTCATCAAATCTTTATTGCGTATCTACTCGTATATGTTTGTTTATTGCATTTCCAAGATTAGGAAATGCAATAAATACAATAAGGAAAGCATTAACTTTTTTCTTTCTTATTTTTTAGATTTGAAACTGAATTGGGGATAGTGGAACAGTAGAAATATAGTGTCTAACATCCTTTAGTTTTACTTATTACTGTTCATGTCCTACCATGTAACTGTTTATCTTGCACTGTGTTTTCTAAATGTTTCATGTATTAGAGACAACAGTTATAGTAGCAAAAGCACAGATTGTGTGATAACAGTTCCAGTTGAATCTAGTTCCAGACTTAATCTCTCTGGCCCTTATTTTCCAAACTTATAAAATTAGAGTTATAATAACTATATTGCTATGTGATGACATATCTTTGCTGCATACAAAAATTATACTCACTTATGACAGTGTTTTTCATTTTTAAAAAAATATATTTTATTGATTTTTTACAGAGAGAAAGGGAGAGGGATAGTTAGAAACATCAATGAGAGAGAAACATTGATCAGCTGCCTCTTACACGCCCCCTACCGGGGATGTGCCCACGACCAAGGTACATGCCCTTGACCAGAATTGAATTTGGGACCTTTCAGTCTGCAGGCCAACGCTCTATCCACTGAGCCAAACTGGTTTCGGTAGTGTTTTTCATTTTATGTATTTTTTATCTTTTGCTTATATTCTTGTTTTCTATTATAAGAACTAGAGGCCTGATGCACGAAATTCATGCAATGGGCTTGGCCCTCACAGCCATGGGGAAGGTTGTCCAGGAAGATGTCCCAAAGATCGTTCGGTTATCTGGTCTAATTAGCATATTATGCATTTATTATAGATAGATTCAGGACACGGGGAAAAAATCAAAAGAACTATTTGTAATGTTGATAAAGATTTCTTTCTTTAAAAAAGAAAAAAAAGAGATTCCTTCCTTTCTGAGTTTGCTTTAGTCCTATGAAGTTTATGATTATTTTCACACTTTAATGACTTTCTGTTAGGTAGTGACTACTACATTTTAGTGACTAATTAATGTTTTTGATTTTAGTTTTATAAGATCATCTGGACTAATTTATGTCACTTTTATTTTTAGCCCTATTACTTATGCCTGGGAAGGAGGGAAATTGATATCAGAGAATGATGATTTTGAAGATATGGTGGTAACAAGAGAAGACTATGAAGAAAATGGACACAGCATCTGTGAAGAGAAATTTGATATTTGAGAAACATTTCTGAAACTTTTTGACTGGTTCCAACAAAGGTTTAATTTAAATGTTCTTTTGAAGGGTTAAGGATCTGTGTTACCTTTTATCTTAAGAAAAAGACTTGAACTTATGTAAATACTTTGATGTAGGGGTAATTTTCAAAGGTGTCTCAGCTAGGTTACCAAGTGAAATGTAACTCAGCCCCTATTTTCATGTAGGAGCTAGAGTGCTATAACAATGCTTATGCTGTTTCTGAGAGTAAGTTATCTTTTCATTAGAAGATGAAAGAGTGAATGCGTTTAGGTTTAATTCTTCATCGTTGAAAACAGAGGCTTAACTGTCTCACTGGTCGGTTTTCCTGGGGAGGTAGTTTTGTGTGACTATGACTAGGAATTGGCCAAAGTATTTTCAGTCTGGTTTGATTTCTCTCTCTCAGAACCAGTTATTTTACTTTAAATTTGTCATTCTTATTTGTATATATTAAGTTGTAAAGACCATTCTTAGGTGTGTTTAATGTTTATTTTTTACTTAAAGTAAGTTTGAAAATATGGAGACTAAAGCCAATTTAAAGTGTTTTTAGTCACTACTGTGTTGGCAGAAATATATTCACTCATAAAAATATTGCACTATTTGGGGAGATTAAAATAAATTCGAAGTTAACTTGGGGTTGTTCAACTTCTTGCGAATATTAGTTCTTAGTTTTAAAATCTCATCTAATCTACAGAAAGCATATTGAGATGTTTAAGGCCATAGCTTTCCTATCGAAGGGAACAGCTTACAATGACTTTAATGAACGGGTCGGGTAGGTTTTTTTGATGGCAAACAGTAGGAACTCACTAGAGCGATCCTAAGCGAAACAACATCAGCAGCACAGAGGACAGCACAGAAAATCTAGGGAAAAGCTAGACCAGCAGCTCTAAGAATAAAAACCAGATAACCTTAGGCATCTAAGCTATAGAAACTAAGAGACAGTCCTTACAGAGCCCTGCCATCCAAATATCTCCGCTTCTGTATTTTCTCTCAGGCCTGTGCTTAGAAATCCAATTCCTACCAGTCTTTTTCCCCAACTTGTGATCACGCGCCTACCCCATGGCTTCAGGGACTTTGACCGTCCCGGTAAGACAGCCCAGAGTAAAAGCAGGAAGTTTCCCATCGGGAAATTAAGGTGAAGGGACTGGTGCTGGGCAGGGTGAAAGAGCTGGGTACTAACTACAATGATATATTGGATCATATTGGGGTAAGGCCAGGTCCGTCTTTACTAGACTTAGGTTGGTTATCATTACAGAGTTCGAAGATACCCAGAAAAAGATGCTGGTGGCATTAAAAAGTTGCAACCAAGAAGAAAAAGAGGTTGCCGAAACCAGTTTGGCTCAGTGGATAGAGTGTCAGTCTGCGGACTGGAAGGTCCCGGGTTCGATTCCGGTCAAGGGCATGTACCTTGGTTGCGGGCACGTCCCCAGTAGGGGACGTGCAAGAGGCAGCCGATCCATGTCTCTCTCTCATCGATGTTTCTAACTCTCTATCCCTCTCCCTTCCTCTCTGTAAAAAATCAATAAAATATATTAAAAAAAAAGAAGAAGAAAAAGAGGAAAAAAAAAGTTGCAACCATACAGTTGAAAAGTGCTAAAATTTCAAGGTAAATGTGGTTGGAGGTACAAAGATAAGCGCCACTTACAGGGCTTTTCTTGACTTGTCAGGATCTGATCTTGCTCAGGTAGAATATTATCTTTACCAACCAGGTGTTTTTGCTGTGAGGAACTGGGCATTCCTCAAGGCTGCACTCCCAAAACATGCCCTCACCTGAAGTCTTCTGTTATAGTCTACCGAGGATGATACATATGCGTTCATATCCTTACTACAGTAGACTGGAATTTCTGTACACAGTGTAGGTGTCAGAGTGCTTTTTTGAGACCATAAAAATTCATTTCTTAAATGAATATAAAGCCTAATCCTCTATCTATAGCATCAAAGCTCCCATGCATTTCAACACCTGCCTGATTTTGAAAATTTTATTGTAGAGATAATGTTTTAATATTATACAATAAGTTGACTTCAAAGAGAACATTTTAACTTTAGCTCTGAATGATAAACATTGTCTAATATGATGCATTAAAGATCTCTATTATTTTAGAAAAACATTAATTATCTTTTTTTGAACACTTATCAAGAAAAGTAGGAAAATGAGTGGTGGTCTTAAGTTTCAAATTTACTAGAAGTAGAGCCAGAACTTAGCTATTTTAGAGTTTAAAATTTTTATTATAATCTGCATGCAGGGAAATAACAGGTTGGTCATGCATAATATACACCTTAGGATAGTAGAGGATTAGAATTTACAGCAATTAGTAATCAAGATAGAACTGCCCTCTCAAACCCTTTTCTATCTTGGTTTTGAAATTTTAAACTCAGTAGTGGTTGACTTGAATTTAGTAAACTGATCATGTCCATCTACTTTTCTGCCTGTCCCAAATCCCTTAAAGCTCAGAGAAGAGAGGAAAATGAGATCAGGGAGGCATACACAGAACGCTCAGATGCTACTTGTGATATATTCTTTCTTAACCTGGGTGGTAGGTACATATTAGAATCTATACTTCATTATGTTTATGAAACAGTTCATATATTTTATTAGAAGAGTAAATCCTGAAGTATGCCACCCTGAAGGGATACTATTAATGAACAAATGTGGAGGAACTTTTTTTTTTAAAATATATTTTATTGATTTTTTACAGAGAGGAAGGAAGAGAGAGAATTAGAAACATCGATGAGCGAGAAACATCCACCAGCTGCCTCCTGCATACCTCCTATTGGGGATGTGCCTACAACCAAGGTACGTGCCCTTGACCGGAATTGAACCTGGGACCTTTCAGTCTGCAGGCTGATACTCTATTCACTAAGCCAAACCGGTTTCAGCATGGATGAACTTTTTAAAAGATGGAAACTAATTAGAGTAAGTTGTTAGAGAAACAAGGACAAGAAAGCCCAAATCAGGACATGATAAAAGTAAAGAGGTAAGAATAATTCGAGAGATATTTTAATTTAGGGCAAATCCAGCCAATAGGAGATCATGGGGAAGCCATATAAAGAATGAGTTGAAAACAGCTACGCCCTACTCCCTTTCCTTGAGTTGAGGCTCAGCAGAAAGAGTAGAAGTGTAAGAGTTGGAAAGAGAAACAGAATAGAACCTGAAATAATGTTATGTCCACGAAGAGTATCAGAATTTTAAAAAATTAAAGGGGCAGCTGATTGTGGCACTGATCTTTGGCTAAAGACAAGAGCTCAGACCTCACTAGAAAGAATTCTGACTGGACAGGGCCCTAAATGTAGTACACTTTCCTCCTGCTGGGGAAAGACACCCTAATTAGAACTTAATTTACTGTCAGGGAAACAGGGAATTCAAAAATGAAAAAATCACCCAAGCATTAAACATTTGAGGGGTGCTTAACACCACCAAATCCAGCAAACAAGAATGAACCCTTAGGGAATAAAATAAACAAAAGAAACTTTTTAAGTAATATTCTCTGAGAGACTGGTGAGAGAATTGCATCTATTACAAAAACAGGTTGCTATAACAAAGATAGATCTTAGAAATTAAAAATAGAGATTTATAAAACAAAACAAAACATTTGTTTAAATTTTTTTTTAATTGTTTAAAGTCTTCTGTATGTCTCCTTCCCACCCCCCATCCCCCATTGACACTCTCTTGGCACTCCCCTCCCTGCCTTAAGAAGAGATTTCTTTTTTTCTTTTTTTTTTTTTTTTCCTTTTATCCATTTTTTACAGAGAGGAAGGGAGAGAGGAATAGAGAGTTAGAAACAGAAATGAGAGAGAAACCTCGATCAGCTACCTCCTGCATGCCCCGCACTGGGGATGTGCCCGCAACCAAGGTACATGCCCTTGACCAGAATCGAACCTGGGACCTTTCAGTCCGCAGGCTGATGCTCTATCCACTGAGCCAATCCTGTTTCGGCAAGAAGAGATTTCTTATGCTTAATTGATGGTTGAATGGCAGAATGGATACTACTAAAGAATGAAAAACAGAAAGAAGCTGAGGGAATTTTCCCAGAATGTAGCATAATTGGGCAAGGACTGGGGTGGCTGGAGAAAGAGCCTAACAGCCACAGTGTAGGCTATGCTGTCCTCTTAGAGCAGGGGTGGGGAACCTTTTTTCTGCCAACCGCCATTTGTATATTTAGAGCATTATTCAAGTGCCATACAAAATTATCAACTTAAAAATTAGCCTGCTATACATGGCCAGATGTTTAATTAAGTCACCCCTAATGCCTTGGCAGGGCCAGACCAAATGCTTTAGAGGCCTATACAGACCAAGGCTGGACGTTCCCCACCCTTGACCTTCCCCAAGGAAGAGGACTCGGATGAGCTTTCAGACAGGACACAGGTATCCTTGCACTTACGGCCTGTTCTGAGATGTCCATTCACATACTATCCTGAAGCTTCTCTTTCCTGTGGTGGGGGCCCAGATATGGCAGGGATCTCCCTTTTCCAAGTCCAGTACAGAAACAGAGTTGAACCTGTTCTGACTGGAGGCAGATGGGCATTAAGAAATAAAAGAAAAAAACAAGACACAGAGATAAAGAAAAGCTGGGAACTGGATGGACTGCTGCCCTCTTCTGCTGGAGAGATAGTCGACTCAGAGCCCAGGCAGCGTGTTTGTTTATATCCCAAATACCAGGGGTTTCACCAAAAACTGAGGATCAAAGGAGCTTGGGTGGCCCAGGTCCCATTCATCCCCTCATTCCTGGTGCTAAACTGGATTTACATATCAGCCCGGACACCTGGGCAAAGGTAAGAGTCAGTGCTGAGAATGCATCTGCCTTTTTGGTAAATGTGCATCCGAGATGCACGGCTCTGCCTGTCGCCTTGGGTTCAGCTGACAATAATTAAAAAAAAAAAAGATTTTATTGACTTTTTACAGAGAGTAAGGGAGAGGAATAGAAAGTCAGAAACATCGATGAGAGAGACACATTGATCATCCGCCTCCTGCACGCCCCACACTGGAGATATGCCCGCAAGCAAGGTACATGCCCCCCGACCGGAATTGAACCTGGGACCCTTCAGTCCGCAGGCCGACGCTCTATCCACTGAGCCAAACTGGTCTTGGCTTGACAATAATTTAAAGAATGCCCATGTGCCTTCCCATGTACTGTTTACATGTTCTCATGTTTTTTGTCTTTATTTTCAAGTCTCTAATCTTCCAACCAACCCGTTAGCCAGTATTTCCAGTCATGTCTTTATGCAAACTGGACAACAGGAAATGCTGCTCTCAGTTCTGTTCCCACGGGTCATTTCCTTTGCCCCCTGCAGGTTAGGCACACACAGCAGCGTGCCATGGTCCAGTGGAAGGGGTACATTCAAGTTTGGAGTCAGGTTGGACAAGTCAATTGCATGAGCTCACCCTTAGAGAATTTAGGGCGCTGTTTCCCTTCAGCCCACATCTGTGACCTCATGGAGGTTCCCTAGTACCAAAGAGAAAGAATTCAAACCTGGTTTTTAGGTAGTTCTGCATGATATGGTTGGCACTGGCCAGAAGTGGAGTGCTGGCATCAATCAAATGTTGAATTACACACCTATGCGTGAATCAACTGGGCAACAAAGAGTTGCCTAATAGTGTCATTGATGACAGAGTTGTTAAAGGACAGTTGTAGCTACAACACCAACTTTCTGGTTTTTATGTTCAAAAATCTTTCTTGCACGCAAGCAGTTGCATAGCAAAAGCACTCTTGTGGAGAGTACAGGGAGGAAAGATTTCCAGAAAAAAAAAAAGATCTCAAGAATGGCTTTCAATCTTGAATATTATGTATATACATTATATTTGGGAAGAGTTTTGTCCCAACATGTATTTCTTTTGAGTTAGAAAATATCTTATCTGGATGGTATCTAAGAATGTGAACAATATAAGAAATTCAAGCATTCTTAAGCACTATGAATCAGGCTGTGAATTCCCATGGTAATTTGCTGGATATTCTACCAGGAGGTAGACTGACAATGATGGGAGCTGGATTTTATCGATACAGGGGAAAAAATACTTTGCATATAACGAGTCTCTCAAATTGGGAATTCTATTTAAGCCTCATAACTGTAATTTATGGAGCTGTCACTAGGTGGAGTGGCACCTCTTGGTTAGGATTTTCTCTTTAGGAATTAATGCATCAACTTACAAAAACCATTTAATAGAAGACAATTTCTTTTTGTAAAAACTAATAGTAATAATAGTATATATGTTGATGAAAATAAGCTTCATTAGGAAATGTCATTCAATTTAAATAATAGCCCTGGCTGGTTTAGCTCATTGGATAGAGCATTGGCCTGAGGACTGAAGGGTCCCAAGTTTGATTCCAGCAAAAGGCACATGCCTGGGTTGTGGGCTTGATCCCCCAGTGGGGGCCATGCAGGAGGCAGCCAATCAATGATTCTCTCTCATCATTGATGTTTCTCTCTCTCCCTCTTCCTTCCTCTCTAAAATCAATAAAATATAAAAAATAATAATAAAGCATTTCAAGCATTGCTGAGCAACTCTGATTTCTAGTAATTCTATTTCTAAATTGGATTTTGCCTTAATCAAAGTCATTGACTTGCTAAATTTTCCCTTCTGAACCCAAATAGGTCACTAGTAAATCCAGATCTCTGATTCCAGAGCCCATTCTCTCATTGTCTGCCATACCACATGCTCTCCTCGTGCCTCTAATATTTCTGGTCCAGTCTTATAAATGCAACCTCTGCATGTGTTTTGTTATTTTTTTTCAAAACTGAGGCTCAGAGGGAAGGTATTTACTTAAGGTTATATATAATCTTCTAATCATCAGATCCAAGGACGTGGTAATATACACTTATAGCCATTCATAGTAATAGGAAGGAATTCCCCAGCAAACTTACACAGAAAAATAAAATGGAAACTTTCCCTAGGTACCTCTTTCCAATTAAGAGGAAGGGAAGGAGGGATAGAAAGGGAAGGAGAGAGGAAAGAAAAAAACTATAAAATTCTCTGTAGACTAAAAAGTAGACAATGCAAAATCATGGTTTTAGATATTCATGAATTTTTTTAATATATTTTTATTGATTTCAGAGAGGAAGGGAGAGGGAGAGAGATAGAAATATCAATGATGAGAGAGAATCATTAGTAGGCTGCCTTCTGCACACCCCCTACTGGGGATGAGCCTACAGGCATGTGCCCTTGACCGGAATCAAACCTGGGACCCTTTAGTCCACGGGCCGATGCTCTCCACTGAACCAAACCAGATAGGGCGATATTCATGAATTTTAAATGTATGGCTTTTAAAATCTCCTACTTTCTTAGTCTTACACTATTTAGATGATTCAGTGTTTCATAGCAGCCCAAGGGGATAGCTTAAAAATAATATATGCTAAGAAAAGTACGTGTTTTCTTCAGAGGACTCAGGTATGAAATGTTTCTTTTCTGGGAGAAAATCAACCTAAAGATAGTAAATGTACCAGATCCCTAGTAGCACAGGTAACACATGACTTCAGCAGTATGATAATTAAGTACATTAGCATACATGAACTTAACTTATATTCCCTTTTAATGGTAAAAACTTCCCTAACATTTTTTAAAATATATTTTATTGATTTTTTACAGAGGAAGGGAGACAGATAGAGAGCTAGAAACATCGATGAGAGAGAGACATTGATCAGCCACCTCCTGCACACACACCCCTGGGGATGTGCCTGCAACCAGGATACATGTCCTTGACTGGAATCGAGTCTGGGACCTTTCAGTCCACAGGCTGACGCTCTATCCACTAAGCCAAACCAGTTTCGGCCTAACATTTTTTTAAAGATTTCTCTTTGCAACTTTCAACTATGTAATTCAGTAGTATTAATTATAGTTGCCATGCTGTACATTACATCCCAGGACTCATTTACTTTATAACTGAAAGTTTGTACCTTTGACCACCTTCCTTGACATTTTATGCAGATTGCGCTTACAGTGCTTGGAAACTATTCTGTCCCTGAGGTGTCAGTATGGCAATTTGAGGAAACCCCAGAGATTTGTTTACATTCACAAATTGTAGTTTTCTGCCACAGAAATGTTAATGCAAAGCTTCTGGATGGTGTTTTTGAAATTCCTTAATTAATTTCTTTCTTTGTTTCAAAGAGATGCTGGGGTTACTAGTAATCTCAAGAGCCAACTGGTGAAGATACTGAGTTGTCATTTCCTTGTGTTTTTCAAATTCCTTGTATGTCAGGAATTGGCAAAATGTGAAGCTTTAAAAAAAAAAGTACATGATCTCACTCATTTATGGATAATAAAGAACATTACAACCGAAACTGGTTTAGCTCAGTGGATAGAGCTTCGGCCTGCGGACGGAAAGGTCCCAGGTTCGATTCTGGTCAAGAGCATGTACCTTGGTTGCGGGCACATCCCCAGTAGGGGGCGTGCAGGAAGTGGCTGATGGATGTCTCTCTCTCATCGATGTTTCTGACTCTATCCTTCTCCCTTCCTCTCTGTAAAAAATCAATAAAATATATTAAAAAAAAAAAAGAACATTACAAACTGTTGAACAAAAATAGAGGCTAAGAAGCATCTAACAGGCTGTCAAACTACAGTGGGAAGGTAAAGGAGGGTTGGAGGCGGATAAGAGATCAACCAAAGGACTTGTATACAAGCATATAAGCACAACCAACAGACACAAAACACTGGGAGGGGGGTAAGGGCATGTGCGGGGGGCAGGGAGGAGAGACTGGGGAAAGGTCAATTAGAAAAAAAGATTATTTCTATTTGTAATACTTTTTAAAATATATAAATATTATTATTGATTTTTTACAGAGAAGAAGGGAGAGGGATAGAGAGTTAGAAACATTGAGAGAGATCGATCAGCTGCCTCCTACACTCCCCCTACTGGGGATGTGCCAGCAACCAAGGTGCATACCCTTGATAGGAATCGAATCTGGGACCTTTCATTCTGCAGGCCTATGCTCTATCCACTGAGCTAAACCGGTTTCGGCATATTTTAAATAATAAGGAAAAATAAAATTAAAAAGAAAAGTACAATAGGAGAAACAAGTTAAAAACAAAACAAACAAAAAAGTATTTACTCAAACTGGCCTTATTCTAGATTTCTCCCTCCAAAATATTATAGGTGATTGTACTTACTATACTCAGTTTTTTTTCTATAAGAAAATTTATTTAGAAAGTCACAGAGGTAGGAGAAGTGAGTGATAGAAGAAATGGTTCAGGAAACAAGTTACAGAGGCAAGAGAAGGGCCCTTGGAGCTCAGGAGAGAGCAGGGTAAAGGTAAAGTGACTTGGAGAGGGGGAAGGAGGAGGGAGATGGGAAAGGCCGGGTGTGGAAAGCTCAGTATACTCATATTTTGCTTCAGAGTAATAATAAATAATACTGTATCTTCACAAGTGCTCTATATTTAGCAAAAACACTTATTTTACATACATTATTTTGATCCCCCCAAAACCCCATGCAGTGTAAGAAGCAGTGAGGAACTGCTCCCCAGTTTTGAGAGAAATACAAGGAATTGAAGTGACATGGCTAATGAATTGGAAGTGTTGGTAGAAAAATGTTTCCTCTTTGGGACCCTGGCTGGGCCTGAAAAGTAAACTGACAAGGACAGATTAGCAGGAGAAAAGCATACAAGTCTATTTAAAAATACAGGTTACTGCCGAAACGGGTTTGGCTCAGGAGATAGAGCTTCGGCCTGCAGACTGAAGGGTCCCGGGTTTGATTCCAGTCAAGAGTGTGTACCTTGGTTGCGGGCACATCCCCAGTAGGGGCCGTGTAGGAGGCAGCTGATCGATGTTTCTCTCTCATCGATGTTTCTAATTCTCTATCCCTCTCCCTCTCTGTAAAAAAAAAAATCAATAAAATATATTAAAAAATAAAAATACAAATTACTAAATCAGCTCATTAATCGGCTCCACATGGTCAGTGGCAGTCCTAACCTTCCAGCACCTTAAAATAGAATCCTTCTTACAATCATGTATTTCTTTGGCTTAATGAGTACAACTTCACCTAATTCCCCTCCTACCATTTCATTTCTCATTCATTGATAGATTCCTATTAACTTACCCCTTGACCATTAGTGTCCCTTAGTGTTTTATCCTTGGACCTCTTATCTGACTCAATATACTCTAAACACACTCCATTTTCACATGCTCCCAGATATTTAATTCTAGCTCCTATTTCTTCCCTGAGCTTCAAAATTGCACATCCAGCTTCCCTGCTGAAAATCTCCACCAGTATGTCCCACACATATCAAAAGACCAAAACAGATTCAATCATCTCCCTAAATGTGTTCCTTTTCCTATTTTTCTATCTGAACCGGTGGTAGTCACCCCAGCTGGAAACTCGAGAGTCATCTGTGAGTCACCTACATCTCAAACCTGTTCCCTCCCCTTCATCCCTCTTGCCTCTGCCATAGTGCAGGCCCATGTCATTTCTCACTTGGAGCGCGCTAGCCTCCTAATTAAGAACCCTGTCTTCAGCGCCCCTTGCCAACTTGTCTTTAAACGGCAGCTAAACATGCTCTATCTACAATACAAATCTAGCCCTATCACTTACTTAAAAATAACTCGTGAGATCTCCCAAATGCCTAGTGAATTCCGTGGCTGCTAAATAAGGTCCTTCACAACCTGACATCTGCCTGATTCTCTAGTTTCAATTCCTGGCAACCCCTTGGCTGCAGTTCCTAGCATTTACTTATTTTTTTGCTCACAATGTTCCTTCTGTCCGGAATAGCCTTCACTGATTTTTTGGTTTAGCTAATATTTGCTAATTCTTTAAGATTCCTGGTAGGCATTGTCGCTTCCACAAGCCTAGCCTGATCCCCTCAGATGAGATCAGTTAAATTCTCCTCCTCCAGTCTTCCATAACCTCCTGGCTTGTACATATTCCTATTATATTATGACGAGAGGCCCGGTGCACAAAATTTGTGCATAGCCAGTGATCAGGGACAATCAGGTTCCCCACCTTCCCACCTCCTTCCCTTGCCACCCTCACGCCTCCACCATGCATTCCCCCCCCCCGCCCCCGCACACACACACACCTCTCTGCCTCTTTGCCTCCTTCCCTCGCTCTCTCAGTGCCCACTGCCACCCCTGGTCGCCTGCCATGTTCCATGCCACCCCCTGGTAGTCAGCACATGTCATAGTGCATGATTAAACTCCGGGTTGAACTCCTGAGGGGACACTTTGCATATTAGCCTTTGATATGTATAGACTAGAGGTCTGGTGCACAAAATTTGTGCACAGATACATGCCCTAGGCCTGGCCTGTGATCAGGGCCATCTTCTCCAGCTGCCACAGCTGGCCCTGCCCCCCTGCTGCTCCCCGCCACTACCCACCCCTGGTTCCCCATTTGCCATTGGGTTATTGGTTTCTGACGGCCAGGGGGAGGGACCCAGAGGTTAGCTGTTCCCTCCCGCTCGCTGGCCCTGCCTCCGCCATAGTGGCCATCAGGCGATTGGAGCCTGCTGGCCAGGGAAAGGGACCAAGAGGTGGTCAGTGCACTTCATAGTGATGTCCAGTGGTCATTCATCCGTTGGGGTCAGTTTGCATATTACCTTTTTATTAAATAGGATAGAGGCCTGGTGCATGGGTAAGGGCTGGCTGGCCAGCCCTGAAGGGGGCCCCGGATTGGGGTAGGTGGTCGTGGGGTTTGCAGGCCAGCCCTGCCTTCAATCGGGTTGGGGGGTCCCTGTTGGGGGGTAAAGCTGGCCTGGGCAAGGGGTGATGGGCAGCTTACAGGCTGGCCACACCCCAGATTGGGGTGGGGGTCCCCATCGGGAGGCAGGGCTGGCCTGGATAAGGGGCCATGGTCAGTCTGCAGGCTGGCCATCCCCCTGGCTTTGTCAGGAAGGATGTCTGGAATGACGTCTGGAAGACATCCAGTCTATCCAGTCTAATTAGCATATTATCCATTTATTAGTATTGATTGCTTTGTAATAGTTGTCTCTCTCATACATGAATTCTTCCACTGACTTAATTTATTCACCAAATATTATACATGTCTATGTGCTAGTCACTTTGAGCATTAGAACATGACTGATTGCAAGCAGAGGCATTATCTTACACATCTTAGTATTTTTTGGTGCTTATGCAAAGTCTGACATGTACTAAATATAAAAAAAAAATCTTTGGGGAATAATTGAATGCATAAATATTTGATATCAGGAGCATTTTATATCAACATGAATTTCAAGTAATCAATTACTTGTTAAGAAACTCAAATTTGGGGAAAAGCAGACAAAGGACATACAGATGGTTTTTAAAAAATTCATTAAGTTGCATTTTGATAATAGTGTGACAATTTTACTGATGAGGGATAAACTTTAAGAAGAGACACAATAGTTAAGCTATTTAGGGAAAAATATCAGATACCTCTTCACTTTCCAAGTGCGTATAGCACATGGCACTGTGCAAAGCACTTATATTCATTATCTTCCTTTAAAGCGTATTGTTGAATAAATGTTGAATGGAAATAGATATTAAAATGCCTACAATTCCTCCATGTTCCTCAAAAGCCAAAAGCCATGAAGAATTGAATGTGAAAAGCTAATATAGTAATGGCAGCCAAATAAGATTTGTTTTGAAGTTAGATGAGATCAAATTAATCTGAAAAGAGTCCTGACGTTAGGTTCAGAATATTTAGCATCATTGTTGAATTGCATCAAAACAGATAGAATACAGGTGGTAACATATCTGTTGCCATATGCCCTGTGTTCAAAGGAGGACATGAGAGAAAATAACTGAGAAATTAGCTGAGAAACTCCAGGAACTCAGGCAAATAAATGTATGCCCAACTCCATGAATGTTTTTTTTTTCTTCTAAAAATTAGTAATGCCTTAGAAACCATCTTTTAAAGGAAAAAAAAAAAGTTAACTACGTTTCTAGTTGGTCAAGTTACTTAACCTCTCTAAGCTTCAGTTATTTTATTTATAAAAATGGGATAATAATAATACCTGCATAGATTAAATAATTTCATAAAGCCATGTTAGTGCCTGACACATAGTAGGCTCAACATTAGTGTCAACTAATATTAAACAACAGTATTTGATATTTATAATATATTGTTAATTTAAATATTAAGTATTTTATAAAACTATGAAGTACTGTAGTTGCTGTTATTTTCCCACTGCATAGGTGAGAAGCTGAGGCATAAAGAGGTTAAAGGACTCGGCCAGGTAATTTGTCCCTGATAACCCAGTTATGGCAATTACGTTGTTTTGTCTCTCACATGACAATCTTTGGGAATTTGCATTAAAACTACTTTTTAGTTTAAAGAAATCCTAAGTGAGCGAGAATCAGCTGAACTGCCAGAGGACACGGAGTGAAAAAAATCATGGAGCCTATTCAACTGCTGGCCAGGCTCCTCCTCTGTAAAATTAGCTCATTTCCTAAAAGAGAGGAGGGAGAGGGGGTGGGGAGAGAGAAAGAGAAACAATAGGAAGACTCAGAGTCAGAAAAAGAGACAACAGAGTGCAGGAGCGAGGAAGAGGCAGCGGGGCATATGCTGCAGGGAAGGTGAGACTTGGCAGCAGAATGAGAGAAAGTGTTCACCTTTTTAGAAGAAAGGTAATGAAAGGGCTTCCAAACACACACACACACACACACACACACACACACACACACACACACACAAAACACACACAAAAAAAGAAAGAACTTGTTCTAGAGATACTGTATTAACAAGTAGCTTGAATGTGATAACCACCTCTATTACATTACATATTTATTACATACTCGGTCTCACCCAACTTACTTGGCTAGAACTGTTGGTGATAAAAAAGGAACAGGTCTGGCCGAAACCGGTTTGGCTCAGTGGATAGAGCATCTGCCTGTGGACTGAGAGGTCCAAGGTTCGATTCTGGTCAGGGGCCTGTATCTTGATTTCAGGCACATCCCCAGTAGGGGGCGTGCAGGAGGTGGCTGATCGATGTCTCCATCGATGTTTCTAGCTCTCTATCCCTCTCCTTTACTCTCTGTAAAAAAAAACACAAAAAAAAAACAACAAAACAAAAAACAAATCTGAATCAATACCTGATATGCATCTGGATCTTCTCCATGCAGAAGCTTCTTCAGTTGCTTACTAACCAGGTCCAATAAAGTAACTGGCATCTGCGTAAAAACAGGGATTTTCAAATATTTAATATGATTTTTTTCTATCCAGAAAGATAGATAAAAACTTGATGGTTTTGATTAGTGAGTTGGGGAAAAGATTCCAGCTGGGGGAAGGGGTAGGCAGCAGACCTCTGAATTATAAAAAGTATGAATTCTTGAAAACTTTTTTTAGAATTCTTAACAGTTGTCTACTTTCATGTGTGAACTACATGTGAAAGTAGATTAAGCAGTCATTAGTATAATATTCTATGAAAAATTACGGTTCTATAGTAGCCCTAATCTAAATAATCTTACATCGTTATTACATGGTATGCATGTTATAGTAGCTCTAAAATACATGAAAACATTATCTTAAAACGGATAAATGCTCTTTTCTGGGGGTTTTGGTTACACAAAGGTAGTCGCAGCCCACAACATGTATCTCTCAGCTAATATTGCTACAGAGGCCATCCCTACACCTACCAATGCCGAACCTCGTGTCTACACAGCTTCTTCAACCTGGACCCCCGACTGCCTTTGCATTCGCTTCTATACTTTTGCCAATTTCAAGCCATAAAGCTGTCTCCATTAATTTATTCTGTCATTCTATAAAAATTTCGTGATTGCTATGTTCTAGGTGACAAACAGATCAAGTTTCTGAATTCTTGGAGCTTACATTTTCATTGAAAAGAAAGACAATTTAAAAAAACAACCTGCAAATAAATAAGTAAATAACCAAAACCACAAAAAAAAAACAAATAAAAAATCAGCAAGTACATAATCTACTTTCGAGTAGTGATAGTGCCATTGAGTAAGCATGGAGCAGGGTAACAGGTCAGAGTGAAGACGATGGGTAAGCATCCTAATTGGGAAGGGCTTACACTGAGAGGAACATGGTAAGCAGAGGCCTGAACAGATGGGAAGGAGTGAGCCATAAGAAGATCTGGGAGAAAAATGTTCCAGACAGACAGTAGACAGCATAAAAAAAGTCCCGTAACAGGAAAAAGCTTGGCACATTTGAGAACCTCCGTTATAAATGCCGCCATCTCAGCCCCCCTGAAATGCCTCCTGCCCTGATCTCCAGAAAGCAGTCATGAGAAGGCTTCTCCCCGCTTTCTGAATCCCACATCCGCACTTCCTTCAGCTCATGTCAATTCCTTTTCTCCTTTGTGGGCCAGTTTGTTTCATTATAACACTGCTCACTCTGACATGAAGGGAAGGTCAAAAAATGAAAAAATCCTTTCCGATTTCTTGCCTGAATGTAGGAAAGAGAATTCATTTACCCAGAGGAAAAGGCAGGAGGAGAAAAAAGAAAGTGGAGCCCAAACCGGTTTGGCTCAGTGGATAGAGCGTCGGCCTGCGGACTGAAGGGTCCCAGGTTCGATTCCAGCCAAGGGCACATGCTTGGGCTGCAGGCTCGATCCTCAGTAGGGGGCGTGCAGGAGGCAGCCAGTCAATGATTCTCTCTCATCATTGATGTTTCTCTCTCCCTCTCTCCTTCTCTCCTCCTCTCTGAAATCAATAAAGAAATATATTTTAAATAAATAAATAAATAAATAAATAAATAAATTCCTAGTTGGAATCTGGGACCCGTTTCACAAGTAAACTATAGACAAGAGTTTTGATTTAGTGACTGTGGAATTAAATATTTATGTAACCTGGGCTCTCCAACCTCCATTTATTTCATATATATATATATATATATATATATATATATACATATATATATATATATATATATAAAGTATGTAATATTTTTATTGATTTCAGAGAAGAGAGGACAGGAGGAGAGAGAAACATCAGTGGTGACAGAATCATTGATCCACTGCCTCCTGCACAGCCCCTATTGGGGATCACAACCTGAGCATGTGCGCTGACCAGAATTAAACACGATCTCCTGGTTCATAGGTCAGTGCTGAACCACGGAGCGACACCAGCCAGGCCATTTATTATATATTATAGGCCCAGTGCACAACATTCATGCACTGGGGGTGGGGGGTCTCTCAGCCCAGTCTGCGCCCTCTTGCGGGAAGTGGGCCTACGCCAGCCGAAGGACATCCCCCAAGGGGTCCTTAGTGCTGCTGCAGAGGTGGGGGAGGCTACTGCCACTGCCACTGCCCTGCTGAGCTTGCCCCCTGGTGGTCAGTAGGCATCATAGCAACTGGTCGTTCTCCCATTCGGTCAATTTGCATATTAGCCTTTTATTATATACTAGAGACCCATTGCACGAAGAGATTCGTGCAATAGGCCTTCCTTCCCTCGGCTTCCAGCACCTGTTTTCCTCTGGCGTCTGGGACTCAGGCCCTCGCTCTGGCCAGAGTCTGCCATCTTCCTCTTCGCTGCAGACTCTGGCTGGAGTCTGCCATCTTTGTCTTCACTGCAGACTCCGGAGTCTGCAGTCTTGTCTTTGCTGTGGCACTCTGCTCCTGTAGATCCCTTCACTCCCCGCCCTCCCTGTCATATCAGGCGTCCTGCCCGGCCTGGCCACTCTGCACCTGGAGCCGCTGGGCAGCTGCCATCTTTGGCTTTCTAATTTGCATACTCACTCTGATTGTGAGCATAGTGGAGGTACGGTCAATTTACATGTTTGTCTAGTATTAGGTAAGAGAATTTAATACAAACAAAAACCAAAACAACTATGTACAGAACATAATAACTGACTTATAAATAAGTTTCCAGAATATATTTCATTCAAAATTCTTAATATGGGGACTGTCTCTTGTATATTCTAATGACCACCTTTTTCCTGAAATATTGGAAAAGAAACTTCAGTTAAGATTAACAGAACTACAAAATCTGAACCGTTAATTTCTTATGAGACAAATTTTTTAAGCAAAAAAGAAGAAAATAATTTTTGTACAGGCTTTGGAAAAATGTTACTAAAGTACACCACTGTCAGTACTAAAATATAATAGGCTAAAAAACAATCATTTTCTTGATATATTTTATAAATCTGACCACATTTTACTAATTCTATTGCTACCCTCTGTTTCAAGTCACTATATCTCTTGCCCATATTACAACAGCCTCCTAAAGGTATTCCTGCCCTTCAACATTCTATTTTCTTTTTTTTTTTAATATATTTTATTGATTTTTCACAGAGAGGAAGTGAGAGAGATAGAAAGTCAGAAACATCGATGAGAGAGAGACATCGATCAGCCGCCTCCTGCACGCCCCACAGTGGAGATGTGCCTGCAAGCAAGGTACATGCTCCCAACCGGAATCGAACCTGGGACCTTTCAGTCTGCAAGCCGACGCTCTATCCACTGAGCCAAACCGATCTCGGCTCAACATTCTATTTTCAACACAAAAGCCACATCTGTCTTTATAAATGCCAGCCATATATCAGACCACTCTTTTGCTCAAACCCTCCAGTGACTCCCCATTTTATTTCAAGGAGGAGCAAAGTCTCTCTGATGGCCTGCAAGGGCCCCCACATTTCTGACCTCATCTCATACTGCCTTCCATTCTGCTCACCCCTTCAGCACTAAAAATGGGTTGGGTCACCCCTAGGGCCTCTGCTCTAGGACCCAAACTCTCTTCCCTAAACCACGACTCCCACCCCCACAGTCATTTGGTTGACTCTCTCCCTCCTCCAGTCTTTGCTCAAATTTTACTCTCATTGAGTCCAATCTTTGCCACCCTTTTTAATAATGTAAGTTCTGAGTCATCCCCACTCTAGCACCCATAAGTCCTCTGAACCTGCTCTTTTTTCCTTTTCCTATTGCATTTATAGCCTCCTATCAAACTATATGAATTGTCTTGATGATTGTGTATACTTTTTTGTTTATCATGATCACCTGGATGTAAGCTCCTCAAGGATCTACATCTTCGTTGTTTTTTTTTAATATATTTTATTGATTTTTTTTACAGAGAGGAAGGTAGAGGGATAGAGAGTTAGAAACATCGACGAGAGAGAGACATCGATCAGCCGCCTCCTGCACACCCCCCACCCCACTGGGGATGTGTCTGCAACCAAGGTACATGCCCTCGACCGGAATCGAACCCGGGACCCTTCAGTTCACAGGCTGATGCTCTATCCACTGAGCCAAACCGGTTTCGGCACATCTTCGTGTTTTATCTGCTGATGTACTCTAAGCGCCTACATAAAACAGTACCTGGCACATAATAATGCACCAGAAATGGGTTGAAGGAATTAATAATATATTTTCAAATATTGACATTAAGTCGGCTTCCTCCTCTTTAGTGGGTAGGGGAAGAGAGCATTCCTTCAAACTCTGCACAGTACAGGCACTTAATAGATTATTTATTAAGTGACTTACTTGCCTTTTTTGCTTAACAGAAATAGCTTGGTACTAGATGTGCCCAGGCAAAATGCCAGAGCCACCTTGAAGAGCTCAGAGGGATATTCCAGTAGAAACCAGATGAGATGCTCTGCCCGTACTTTTGATAATGATTTGGTTTGAAAAACCGCTTTGGCAAGAGTTGCCAGGACAACTGTTTTATTATCGTACTGTAAACAGAAAGGTTACATGGTCTCGAACAGTTTTTGTTCTTTTTATTGAATTTATTGGGATGACATTGGTTAACAAAGTTATACATGTTTCAGGCGCACAATTCCACAACACATCATCTGTACGCTGTATTGTGTTTACCACCCAGTCAAGTCTCCATTCGTGACCATTTATCCCCTTTACCCTCCCCCATCACCTCTTACCCCTCCCCCCCAGCAATCACTACACTGTTGTTGTCTGTACAGTTTTTATTTTTATTTTTTTAATATATTTTATTGATTTTTTACAGAGAGGAAGGGAGAGAGAGAGTCAGAAACATCCATGAGAGAAACATCAATCAGCTGCCTCTTGCATACCCCTACTGGAGATGTGCCCAAAAACCAAGGTATGTGCCCTTGACCGGAATCGAACCTGGGATCCTTCAGTCACAGGCCGATGCTCTATCCACTGAGCCAAACTGGTTTGGCAAGTTTTTAAAATAATAGCCCCAAACTGTCACAGTGTTGTATTTTGTTACCTGTTTGTGTAACTTGTAGGCACTGGCTCTGATGCAATAGCCAGGAAAGTAAGTAGCTGTCCTAGTTCTTGTCTGTTGTTGGGCAGCAACAATCTTAGAGTTGTGCTGCCTGCTGCCTCCAGTGCTTCTGCTCTTATCTCACTTTCCGTTACATGGATTACCAGATGACAAAGAATGGGACAAAAAATGGAGATTATAGAACTTAGTAGCCAATTATAATGCTATGATGGCTGAAACCAGTTTGGTTCAGTGGATAGAGCGTCGGCCTGAGGACTGAAAGGTCCCAGGTTCAATTCCAGTTGGGGGCATCTACCTTGGTTGCGGGCACATCTCCAGTGTGGGACGTGCAGGAGGTGGCTGATCGATGTCTTTCTCTCATTGATGTTTCTGACTTTCTATCCTTCACCCTTCCTCTCTGTAAAAAATCAAAATGCTATGATGTTGTATTTGGCTTGTGGATTCTTTTTTACAACTGAAAAGTTTTTGTTATGAAATATTTCAAACATACAGGAAATCATATAATTCTTTAATATTTTTATTGTGTTACATGTATACATATCTCCCCATTGCCCCCCCTTCAAGACATACCCCCACTCCCCAGGGTCTTGTGGTCATTAATTATGCTTATATGCATGCATACAAGTCCTTTGGTTGATCTCTTATCTATCCCGCCTCTCCTTAACCTTCCTGCTGTAATTTGACAGTCTGTTTGATGCTTTACTGCTTCTGTATCTATCCTTCCGTTCATCAGTTTACAATGTTCTTTATTATCCACAAATGAGTGAGATCATGTGGTGCTTCTCCTTCATTGACTGGCTTATTTCACTAAGCATAAAGCTCTCCAGTTCCATCCAGGTTGCTGCACATGGTAAGAATTCCTTCTTTTTAATGGCAGCATAGAATTCCATTGTGTAGATGTACCACAGTTTTCTGATCCACTCATCTGCTGAAGTGCATCTAGGCCGTTTCCAAATTGTAGCTATTGTCATATTTTGTTTTCAACATGGAATTATATAGCCACCTACATAGCTAAAAAAGTTGTGATACTATGTCACTCAACTTTTATTTTGCTAAGAGGTCACTAAATACCACAGTTTTCTTATATCAAAATATGTTTCTTAAAAGGTCCCTGTGATATAATCACCTTTGATATAACGTTCTATAGTACATTATTTATAGTGGATGGTACAATTTACATAGCAGGCAACATTAGTGAAGTGAAAAAAAGACTCCATTGCAGTACCTTGACACCACAGAAGAAAATATTAAAATGTTATACTCATACAATATATAACATTTTTTCAATTTGTACCTTTAAAAAGTTTTATTATGCTAGCCAATTGCAAAAGACTGTGAGCTTAAGCTCCAATCAAGAGTAAGGGACAGGCCGAGACCGGTTTGGCTCAGTGGACAGAGCGTCGGACTGTGGACTGAAAGGTCCAGGTTCGATTCTGGTCGGGGGCATGTACCTTGCTTGCGGGCACATCTTCAGTGTGGGGCGTGCAGGAGGTGGCTGATCGATGTGTCTCTCTCTTATCGATGTTTCTGACTTTCTATCCCTCTCCCTTCCTCTCTGTAAAAAATCAATAAAAAATATATTAAAAAAAAGAAAAGAGTAAGGGACAGGGCACGTGCTTCAGGATTAAAAGGCCAAGTGGACTGCCCCCTCAGCGTGCGGGTGCTCCCAGACCATGTGCGTGCGCACCCTCCTGCTGAAAACAAAAAGTTTTGTTGTGCAAAAAGTTAAAGTTTAAACATCATCTCTTACCTAAAAGTTCAATAATTCCTGAATGAATATCAAAATACTCATCAGCTAACAGGCAATATCTCTCTTGATTATAATATTTTACTGTGACATCAAAGAGTATCTGCTTCTGTTTACTCAGTCGTGTCTCTTCATTTCTGTTTTGCACTAACTGGTGACTAACCGAAACGACAAACTGGTCAGGGAAATATGCCACGCATTCAATTAACCTTAATTCTGCCATCTTACCAACCCACAGGTTATTGTAAGTTTCCGTAATACTATGTCCCTTGTTTTGACTTATTTAGTGCTCATATCTTATACATTCTCACAGTCTTACATATCAAGTTGGAATTAATGTGTGTGTGTGTGTGTGTGTGTACAAAATGAGAGAAAATAGAGAGCACAGATCAAAGTTCATTGCCTAACAGTGTTTCTTGGCTATTTTCTTTGCATGAGGTTCCTAAATAATATACTCTATGAACTCTTTTTTTTTTTTAATGTTTTTATTGTTTTCAGAGAGGGAGAGGGAGATAGAAACATCAATGATGAGAGAGAATCATTAATCAGCTGCTTCCTGCACCACCCTATCCTGGGGAATGGAGCTGCAACTTGGGCATATGCCCTTGACCAGAATCAAACCTGGGACCCTTCAGTCTGCAGGCTGACACTTTATCTGCTGAGCCAGACTGGCTAGGGCCTCTATGAATTCTTGATAATCTTCAAGAATCTTTCCTTCATCCCTCTTCCCTTTATTCTTCCATCTTTTCTTCCTTCTCTTTGTCCCCGACAGGTGAAAGGTGTATTTTCCCTTGTGAGTCATTATCTTCTAGACCAGCGGTTCTCAACCTGTGGGTCTTGGCCCCTTTGGGGGTCGAACAACACTTTCACAGAGGTCGCCTAAGACCATTGGAAAACACAGATACGATTCATAACAGTTGCAAAATTACAGTTATGAAGTAGCAACAAAAATAATTTTATGGTTGGGGGTCACTACATGAGGAACTGTATTAAAGGGTCACGGCATTAGAAAGGTTGAGAACCACTGTTGTAGATCCTAGTGTTTTTTGATGCAAAGATTAATGACAATTGGATTGCTTCTCTTTTGCAGCTAGCCTATCTTTTCTGCCTGGAAGCCTATAAAGGCAGTCTGGCTGCTGTTCCCTGCAGTGGCATCCAAAGAAATCCTGTTTGTTGGCTGGTGTCCCCACACTCTACCTGACTCAAGGGCTGGGGAAGACCCAGCTCTTGGTTTGGGCCTTTCTTGGCCTTTTGTGAATTAGGGAAACCTGCCATGTGCAAACAGTTGACTATCTAACTGGATCCACAGGTTTCTTATCACTAAGCTCTTCTCAGGACCTGATGCTTTCTGGTCCTCAGCCTAGAGTCTGATAATGTTATTCTTTGGCCCATTGGGGAAAAGGCATCACATCAGTTCTTTCTGTTGGAATCCCAAGGTCTTATACCAATAGTTCCAAGCTGAAGGAGTGACAGATATCTTAGAGTTCAGAGAAAAGAGAATGGAGTGTTATTAGATTATTGGGTTCCTTGAATCCCTTCACCACAAATAAGGTTGATTTTATGATCAGCCTTGAGCCATAATGTTCTGTTTCATGAATGTCTCCCCTACTAGACTATAAATTCATTTAGGGCAGAAATAAATAAACAGATAGAAACTGATAATGTTATATGAGAGTCCTAAAATGGAAATGATAGAACTTTAAAGAATACTCAGGCAGGTGCAGGGAGAAGATGATTGTCAAATCATGATTGAATTCACACGAATGAAACCACTCTTATTTCCAGATGTCCTCGTGGGCCATAATCAGTGACTTAGTTAGATCAAATGAGAATTCAGTGATTAATTTATGAAACAGAGATTGTGTTAGCTTATACATATGGATATGTACTCACCCCTTAAAATACAAAAGTGAAACATGTGAAAGACCTTTTAAGTTATGATTTAATTGACAATAAAAATGGTCACTTATTCAGGTACACAGAAACTTGGAATAGCCTCTCTGTCTAGACAAGTATTTGAAATCCTCTCTGTCTAGACAAGTATTTGAAATAACAAGATCTTCCTCTTTAGGTAATTGAAGATTTTGTATTTTAACTGGTGGCCACAAAGTATTTTCCAAGAATGGAAGGTGAATCAATTGAAGGATATGTAACAATGTTTGTTGTTCCCAAGTACCTTCTATAGCTTAAAAAGAAAAATAATGTAATTATCAAATTGAAAAATGATATACATTCAACCAATATTGTAAAATTTTCCCATTTCTAAATAGTACAAAATAAAAGCTATATAACGGAGTAATTTAATGCTAGGATAATTTAAAATTTCTAAATTACAATTTTTATTTCCAAGATTAACCTTTAAACAGGCATTAGTTGTAATCATAGTGATTGTATTTTCTAGTTATCTACACTAATAAGAGAAACATGCAAATTGACCATACCATCGCTACTCCTACCAAAGTCAGCTGATATGAATCAGTGGGCAGTCTCTTTGCATCTGTATGTCATTTTCAAGTTCACCACAAATCCACTATTCCCTGCTGTATCCAAGCTGAGTGCTAGCTACCATTTTCTTTTTTTTTATTATTTTAATAAATCTTTATTCATCTGGGCACCTCCAAAACCCAAACAAAGAAGAGGAATCTGCTGAAGCCAGTTTGGCTCAGTAGATGGAGCATCAGCCTGCAGACTGAAAGTTCCCAGGTTTGATTCTGGTCAGGGGCATGTATCTTGGTTGCAGGCACATCCCCTTCTTAAAGAGTACCTTTCAGCATTTCATATAATACTGGTTTGGCAGTGATGAACTTCTTTAGCTTTTTCTTATCTGTGAAGCTCTTTATCTGCCCTTCAATTCTGAATGATGGCTTTGCTGGGTAGAGTAATCTTGGTTGTAGGTTCTTGCTACTCACACTTTGAATATTTCTTGCCACGCCTGTCTGGCCTGGGTAGTTTCTGTTAAGAAATCAGCTGACAATCGTATGGTTGCTCCCTTGTAGGTAATTAATTATTTTTCTCTTGCTGCTTTTAATATTCTCTTTGTCTTTTGCTCTTGGCATTTTAATTATAATGTATCTTGGTGTGGTCCTCTTTGGATTTTGTTTGGGGTTCTGTGTGCTTCCTGGACTTGTAAGTCTATTTCTTTCACCAGGTGAGGGAAGTTTTCGGTCATTATTTCTTCAAATAGATTTTCAGTATCTTGCTCTCTCTCTTCCGCACCCCCACAATTCTGATGTTGGTATGCTTGATGTTGTCCCAGAGGCTCCTTACACTATTTTAAAATTTTTGGATTATTTTTTCTTTTCCAATTGAGTGTTTTTTGCTTCTTTGTATTTCAAATATTTGACTTGATTCTTGCGGTCCTCTAGTCTGCTGTTAAGTCTCCAAATAATATTTTTTATTTCAGTCAGTATATGTTTAATTTTTAGTTGGTCCTTTTTCATATACTAGAGGGTCTCACTAAATTTATCAGGACTTTTCTAGGAAGTTCTTAAAAAATCTTATAACCATGGTTTTGACATGAATTTTGTACACTGGGCCTCTAGTCTATAAAATAAGCAGTCTAAACTAAAGCAGTGGTCCCCAGACTTGGCTGATTTTTGTTTTAACATAAAATCTCTATATATACATAACACTTAATAGTTTATTGTTTTGTTACTTAATGTTTAAAATCTCTGGCTAAATGAAATAGTCTTAAACCTACATATATTCCTCCTATTTTCACCTGATACTTTTTGTTAAACAGTATATTACACAAAAGTAGTATAAAAGCACATGTATTATTTCAAGTATTGGGAGACAGAGATAAGGAAGAGGCCTAAAACCCCAATTTCCTCTGTGGAAAAATGAACAACAACAACAAAAAGTACCTAAAACTGAAAAATCATCACATAGCAATATAAGCATGCTATTTAGAGATAAGGAAAATAAGTTGTAAATGGTTGTCATGGGGAAAGGGCAATGGGTCGGGAGAAGAGTAGGGAACTACTATTTTTTTGTAACAAACTTATATGATTCTTTGACTATTTTACATTGCATGCATATAACACATATAAAAAATAAAACATTTAACAAAATGTAAGTAAGAATATCAGCTTTCCTCCCTATTGTGTCTTATTTATCTATCCCTCCAAGTTTGTAACTCCATTGTTATAGGCAATAAATATAAAATGCATAACAAATTGCTTAGCACAGAGAAAGGTCCAACAAGTGGGAATTATTTTTTATCAGCATCTTTATGGATGAATTACATCCATTTTTTAGTTAGAGATTTCTAGAGGTACCCTGTATCCTCAAGGGAAACTGATGGGGCAAATAATTTGTTCATTTGTAATAAATAAAAACTACAGTCTTTTTTTTTTAAATCTTTATTTAGATTATCACATTTGTTTCTCTTTTTTCTCCCATAGCTCCCCTCCACCTGGCTCCCACCCCTCCCTCTATCCTTACCTCCCCCAGCATTGTCCTCATCCATAGGTATATGATTATTGTCCAGTGTCTCCCTGTACCCCCCTCACCTCTTACCCCTGAGAATTGTCAGTCCACTCCCTTTCTATGCTCCTGATTCTATTATATTCACCAGTTTACTCTGTTCATCAGATTTTCAATTCACTTGATTTTTAGATTCCCTTGTTGATAGATATATATTTATTGTTCATAATTTTTATCCTTACCTTTTTCTTCTTCTTCTAAAAGAGTACCTTTCAGCATTTCATTTAATACTGGTTTGGAGTTGATGAACTCCTTTAGCTTTTTCTTATCTGTGAAGCTCTTTATCTGCCCTTCAATTCTGAATGATAGCTTTGCCAGGTAGAGTAATCTTGGTTGTAGGTTCTTGCTGTTCATCACTTTGAATATTTCTTGCCACTGCCATCTGGCCTGCAAAAAGTATAGTCTTATTAGCTCCTCCTTTTCTGCCTACCCCCTAAATATTAGTCTTTCCTCAGAGTTCTCTCCTAGTCCCTCTTCTCACTCTTGACATTCTTGCTCTACACCCCTTCTTTGGGCACCCTGTATTTCCCTTATCACACTTTTCCTAACTTGTTGATAGCCTTTGCTCCTCCCGGATGCAAACAATGTTTGTCTTGCTTCTCTCATGGTTTTATCAAATGCAGTAAAGGATTTAACCATTAATGAATTGTATATAAATTCCTCTAAATTGCCCTGGATATGGGGCTTTTCTTTCTACTGTTAGTGACATAATAAGGAGAAAACAAAAAGTAGATGAAGTATATAGTCAAGAGGAGTAAAGCAAGAGGTAGCATAGTTTGTTTTCAAATGCAAATGGCAGGGAGATGTTTAGGAGGGGCTTACACAATGGACAGAGGATACTCTCATTGGAAGATGGTACTGGATTAAAAAGAATCAGGACTGGTGGGGTAGAGTATAGCACCACCTGTTAATCTGATCATGGTTGCAAAAAATAAACAATGTTATTGGATCTAAGTTGCCTCACTTGTTTTGTTCGACGTAATTGCTACGTAGAAGGAAACTTTTACAGGGAAGAGAATAGTGAGGCAACATGCCAAACGCACTACTTTTATTATATCTGTAAAGTCAGTTCTTGGAGACAGTGAAAAGATCAGTGGTCGCCAGAGGTTAGCGGGAAGAGAGGGATGAATAGGTAAAGCAGAGAGGATTTTTCAGTATGATACTATAATGGCAGATACATGTCATTATACACTCGTCAAAGCCCCTAGAATACACACCACCAAGAGTGAACATTAATGTAAAATAAACTATGGGCTTGACAATGATCTGTCACTACAGGTCCATGGGTTATAACAGCCATTCTGGTGCGGGATGCTGACAGTGAGGAAGGCTGTGTGTCTGTGGGGCAGGAGTCTGTGGGAACTCTCTATACATTCTGCTCAGTTTTTCTGTGAGCCTAAAACTGTTCTAAAACATGAAGTTTATTTTTTTTAAAGTCAGTTTTTTCATTACAAACTTCTGAAAAAAAAAAAAGGAAACAAATTACCTTCCTTTGAAAGCAGGAGAACAGGTTTGTCAACTGTGATATTCAGAGGTAAAGCCAGATTCCCACTCTTTGCATGAATAAGTTCCTTAATTCTTTTCTCACCAACTTTGGTGCTAGAGGATTTGAAATTATTTCATTTTCTTGTCTGTTAAGAAATAGCATGTGAATTTTTCCATTATATACCAGACCAAATTTTCAAATAACAATTTATTAAACTTAATCATACATTCCCTAGTTCCAAAAAAAAAAAAAAAAAAAAATCTAA
>PVJN01009933.1:9829-59214 GCA_004026805.1 Lasiurus borealis
CTTTCTTCCCTCCCCCACCCTCTCTCCTCCCTCCCTTTCTTCTTTCTTTCTTTCTTTCTTTCTTTCTTTCTTTCTTTTTTTCTTTTTCTTCCTTACTCCCTTCCTTCCTTCCTTCCTTCCTTCCTTCCTTCCTTCCTTCCTTCCTTCCTTCCTTCCTTTCTACCTTTCTTTAAAAAAAAATATTTCTTTTAATTGATTTTTTACAGAGAGGAAGGGAGAGGGATAAAGAGCTAGAAACATCGACCAGCCGCCTCCTGCACACCCATCACTGGGGATGTGCCGGCAACCAAGATACATGCCCTTGACCGGAATAGAACCTGGGACCTTTCAGTCCGCAGGCCGACGCTCTATCCACTGAGCCACACCGGTTTCAGCTCTCTTTCTTTGTTTGAATGCTGCTCCTATTCCCTTCCCTAAAAACGACTCTATGAAGAGGAATCTTACCTAAGTAGGCTCCTTTGATTGTGTGTCCATTTAACTCCGAACCATGTGCCTGGTAAAGAAAACGTCAGACACACTCTAGCTCAGGCTCTGAAACGTGGAGCACAGAGCAAACTGCGGGCTCGCTGGTCACCCTCGGACACAGGGAGCTGCAATTCTGCTGGGATAGGCACGGGAAGAGCGCAGTGAAGAACAGCTTTAAATCAGGGGTGGCCGCGTCTGATCTTGTCTGGGAGACCCTGGCAGTGGCAGAGGAAAGGGATGACATCACATCTTCAGAGCAGGCTCTGTGTGTTCAGGCCTCAGAGCTCAGTGATGGGAGGAAAGCACCAAGCACAGCTCTGCTTGCCTCGCACGGCCTGGGCCTGGGCCTGCGCGGTGCATGCGGGGATGCTGAGCATCGCGCTTCCCTCTCTGGCAGGGCCTGGCTGAGATGCAGAGAAGCAGGCAAGCGTTCGGAGTCTGCAAAGCACTTTCCTCTCCACGATGTGAATCCCTCCCACCGGCATTCATGTCACTCCCATTTCGCAGAGGGGAAACTTGGGCCGCGGCCCGGGAAGTTGGCTGGTGAGTTCGGAAAAGCAAACATCGGTGGATCTGAATCTGGGCGCACGGAAAGGCCGAGTGAGTTTCTCAAACGCCCGTTCCTGTTCTCCGCTTTCAGGGCGGCGCATTGAGTCGGCTTGAGGAAGGGCCTGAGACACGGAATTTTTGTTGTTGTTGTTAATCTTCCCCGGAGGATATTTTTCCAGTTGATTTTTAAAAAATATATTTTTAAGGATTTCAGAGAGGGAGGGAGAGGGAGAGAGAGAGAGAGAAACCTCAATGATGAGAGAGAATCATGGATAGGCTGCCTCCTGCATGCCCCTTCCTGGGGACCAAGCCTGCCACCCAGGCATGTGCCCTCACTGGGAATTGAACCCTGACCTCCTGTTTCATAGGTTGAAGCTCAACGACTGAGCCATGCTGGCCGGGCTCCAGTGATTTTTAGACAGAATAGAAGGGAGGGGGAGAGAGAAACATGGATGAGAGAGAGACACATTGAATGGCTGCCTCCTGCACGTGCCCTGACCAAGGCTGGAGATTGAGCCTGCACCTGAGGTACACGCCCTTGATTGAAACTGAACCTGGGACCCTTCAGTCTGAGGGTTAATGCTCTAACCACGGACCCAAACCAGCTAAGGTGAAACTTAATTTATTATCCTGCTTCCCGGTGATTTGAAGTCTGTGATTGATTAACTATACTTAACGAAACATCACCTTGCACCCTCACCAGAGGACTGGTGTAAAAATCAAAGCCCGCAAACCACGTGACCAAATTAGTGAACATTTCAGAGCCTCGGTCTACCCATCTGAAAAACGGGTAATGATCATAAAGTAGCTAGCCGCCACGTGACTTACATGTGTTATCTCAGCGAATCCTCGCTGTGAGCCGGAGAGGTTGGTGCTATTGTCCCAGGTTACAGGACTCAAACTCAGATCATTTCCGCCCACTCCTTCTTGATATAATTTCCAGGTAGAAGTCGCGCATAGAAAGTATCGAGCGCACATTCCTAATGTTGAAGGAATGGCAGTAGCTGTTCTTTTTTTTAATTTTTTTAATTTAATATATTTTATTGATTTCTTACACAGAGAAGGGAGGGATAGAGAGTTAGAAACATCAATGAGAGAGAGATATCGGTCAGCTGCCTCCTACACGCCCCCCACTGGGGATGTGCCCTCAACCAAGGTACATGCCCTTGACCGGAATCGAACCCGGGACCTTTCAGTCCACAAGCAGACGCTCTATCCCCTGAGCCAAACCGGTTTCGGCAGCAGTAGCTGTTCTAACTAAATCCTAAGACTGACCTTCCCACGGAAGAGCCACCTCCAAGACGCAGAGGTTGAACCGGATAATCTCTTTCCGCTGGTATCATTCTGTGGCTTCAGCACACCACGTATTCTCTACTTCAGAGCGTGTCTAGAAAGAGCGTGGCCTTTCTTAACTATCTGAGTGACCCACTTTTTTCTCTGAATGTAAATTTACCAAAAAAAAAAAAAAGTGATCTTATGGACAAAAGGCTAGAGAGATGGAGAAAAGTGAGAACTTTTGTGCTTTGATAGTTTGGCTGTGGATGATACTTTTTTATCGAAAGCTCCCTTTGATGTTTGTTAATGTGGTTTCTATAGCAAATGAATATTTGGAAGAAAAGCGGGATATGCTGCCCATGGACAGGGTATTTCTTAGGTGCATTGCAAGCACAAGCTGCAATGGAAAGGCCTCTGTAAAAAAAGAGAAAAATCAACGAAAGAGAAATGTCAGAGCTAAAAGGCTTCAGAGCTGATGGGCCTAGACCTGGAATATATGCCTTTTGACCTTGCCTTATCTCAAAATATTATAGCAAGTGAAATACGACAGCCTGCATCTCTGGCACAGTGTCAAGTACTGAGGCCTAATGATGTGCTTTTCATGTTGGACATAAAGCGTTAACATTTAGAGTTCAGGCCCTACAGAGGAGGTGTTGATACAAGAGAGTGTTTTCTTAGACCTTATTACCTTACAAGCATGGGAAAATAATCTCTGAGTATTTGATTTAATGAGCTCTTCAGATAGATTGCAGTCAAGTTGCTATCGTTATTTCCATTCGCTCCTTAATTATCGTTTCACTTTAGCAGCGTGAACTTCATGACTTGGGTTCAGCGGTGAGGGGAACAGTGCACATCCTGGATTGCACTGGTGCCCGCTAGAGAGCACGGGTGTGAAAAGGGGGCAGCACAGTAGACTGGGGGGCAGCACTGGATTCAAATCCTGCCACCACTACTCTCTGGGTGACCTTGGGCAATTTCAACAAACCTTTCAGGGCCTCTGATTCCTCAGCATTAAAACGGGGATGGTATGCCAAAACCGGTTTGGCTCAGTGGATAGAGCGTCGGTCTGTGAACTGAGAGGTCCCAGGTTTGATTCTGGTCAAGGGCATGTACCTTGGTTGCGGGCATAGCCCCAGTAGGGGGCGTGCAAGAGGCAGCTGATCGATGTTTCTCTCTCATTGATGTTTCTCTCTCATTGATGTTTCTAACTCTCTATCCCTCTCCCTCTCTGTAAAAAATCAATAAAATATATTTAATTAATTTATAAGATATTCCAGAATCACCAGGAAATTCACTATCAAGACAAAGAATATAGTTATGCAACATAAGAATTCTTAGGTGTGTGTATAAAACCTAAGAGAATGCTAAGATATATTTATGAACCACAAGAATGCTAAAGTGTATTTATGAAATATGTAGAATATTTGGGGAGGAGTTGACCTTTGGAGAGATGGAGAAAGGTAGACTTTCCTTCTTCACTTTATGTACTAAGAATAAAAGAAAGAAAATGTTTCGGAATGATGAGTCCTTTTTAACTTCCTTTTTGTGCTTTTCACAACTCCTTGAAATTATCCTATTGAATAAAAAAGTAATATGCAAATTGACCATCACTCCAACACACAAGATGGCTGCCCCCCTCTGGTCAAAGATGGCTACCCCATGTGGACACAAGATGGCCAGCAGGGGAGGGCAGTTGGGAGGAGCCAGGCCTGCAAGGGAGGACAGTTGGGGGTGATCAAGCTGCAGGGGAGGGCAGTTAGGAGTGACCAGGCTGGCAGAGGAGGGAAGTTGGGGGCGACTGGACCTGCAGGGAAGGGCAGTTCGAGGGGAGGGGGAACCCAGGCCTGCAGGGGAGAGCAGTTGGGGGCAACCAGACCTGCAGGGGTGACAAGGCCTGCAGGGGAGGACAATTAGGGGCAAACAAGCTGTCAGGGGAGTGGTTAGAGGGTGATCAGGCTGGCAGGCAGAAGCAGTTAGGGGCAATCAGGAAGGCAGGCATGTGAGAAGTTGGGAGCCAGCAGTCCTGGATTGTGAGAGGGATGTCTGACTGCCCTTTTAGGCCGATCCTGGTAGGGGTCCCAAATTGGAGAGGGTGCGGCTGGGCTGAGGGACACACACCCCTGTGCACAAATTTCATGCACCAGGCCTCTCCTTCTACAAAGAACGTGTGGAGTGAGACAGAAACAAAAGGTTAAGATCACTCAGCATTTCTTGCTCCTTTAGGACAGCTGGAGCCTAAGACTTCTTTTCTGCGTCTCCCACATGGCCCATTTCTCCTCACTTTGAATGTGGGTATTATGCTTACCGTCCTCGCCTCTCCCTCTCTTTTTAGTCAAGAATAAAGCGAGCTTTTGAAGCTATCACAAAACAGGAACAACAACCTACTTCATCCTCAAGGTCTGGAGCCTCTTTCTTATTCCTTCAAAAGAACAAATACATCTATTTACTGGTCAGAGTCCCCTGAGCCGAAACCATTCACCACGGCCAGTGACTGCAGCCCATCTGTCCGAGGCAGAAGTTATCACTAAGGAAATGGAGTTGCTTGTCAGAATTTACAAAGTGGCTCTCCAAGGGAGGCTTCTGCTGCTTTTTAAAATGGGGGCTCCACACGGTAAAAGCAAGGCCTGCATTTGGAGGCAGAGGAAAGGGTATGGGTGACTTGGTTTTCCATTCTGATCTTAGGAGCCCACCAAGAACGAGCTGTAAGATGCAAGAACTTCAGCCTGGCTCTTCCGGGGCAACAACGGAAGGTTTTCCCACCCCCGTTTGTCTTCCTCAGCATTTCCTTCGTGTCTGTCTTTTTGGAACTAATGTGCTTATTTGCTCCAGCTGACTTTCAGCTGTCCTTGCTGAGATCCCGCAGTCAGCAGTTCTCCATCCTGGCTGTACATTAGGAATCTTCTGGGAAACTTAAAAAAAAAAAAATGGGTGCCTGAGCTTTATCCAAGTCCTTTTATTTAGAATCTCTTCCTGGTAGATCCTGGATCTCTCAGTCTCTGTCTCTTCTCTGTCTCTCCCTCTCTTTCTTTCTGCCTCCTACCTTCCTCTATTTCTTAAGCTTCTTAGGTGATTTGAATCTGATCTGGAAGACAAAAAAAACTATCAGCACTTAAAGGACTTTATGTACTAACAACAACAGTGGTCATATTATTAATATTAATAGCTTATATTCATTGAGCTTTCAATGTGTTGGCTAATTTAACTCTCCACAACAACTCCACGAGATAGTTGCTGTTATTCTTAATATACCAGTTTTATAGATGAAGAATTCAAGATAACAAAAAATTTACAGAATTTGCCAAGGGAGTGCTCAAGCTGGAATTCACACTGTCTGTTCCAGTAACGTCAGACTCTTTGCCCACACTCTTCTTCACTACCAAAGGGTGCTGCCCACCTACAATGCTGCCATCTCAGAGAGCACTCTGCCCGCGTTTTGTCTCGTTGTTAGGCTGAGCCATTCATAATCATGGCCTAGACCTTAAAAGTAACTTATGACTAGTATAATCAACTTCTCTGGCTAATCAGAACTAACCAAGAAACTCCACCCCCTGTTTCTAAAGTGATGGGAATTATTAACATGCATTCTGTGATTCCTTTCGTAATCTAATTCATGCAATAAATTCACGGGACAAATTAGTATCATAAGTTTTCTATAAGTTGCTCATCGATCAGTATGAGATATAAGATAAAGCAGCAAGAGTTTTCCTCCAAAGAATGGTCTTTTTGTTTGTGACAAATTATTCTTGGCAATGTAATTAGCCAGTTGGGTTATTGAAACAGATGGGAAGCATTCCTTCCAAGATTTTAGAACTCAAATGATTCCGTCTTGTGATAAATGTCAATTAAAATAGTTTTCCCTTCACAGGAAAAATGAAGGAAAAAAAAATAGTTTCAGAAAATATCAACCCTGATTGCCAGGGGAAATTTGTTTCTGCAGTAAAATAAGCAAAACAAATCAAATCCCTTGAAATTAGGAACAGGCTGTCTTCTGAAGTCAAATTCACATCTGGAGGATTTTATAAAATTTATTGGAATAGTTCCGGTTTTCTCTATTTTTAGTATAACAAAAAGATTCTTATTGTTTATTGAATTTGGTCTGAAATGTTACTTTTAGCCAAGTCCCTGACACAGCCCCTATAGGGCTGGAAAATGTTCTCTGTGCTGACAACGGAGCAAACATCTTAGGGAGTCAGACCAAAGTGGACCTTCAATCAGAATATTCTTTCATGATTATGTCTAACCAGAGGCCCCTTGCAGGAAGATTCCTGAAAGCATAGGGCTTCCTGAGGCGGTCTCCACCACCCCGCCTGCTTCCCTCCCTTCTGTAGCGCTTGGCTTCCTTCTATGCTGTCTTCAGTCTTCACTCTGCACCGGGCTACGCAAACCAACCACCATCTTGGTTGGGTTAATTAGCATACTTGCTCCTGATTGGCCGGTGGGTGGAACTTGTAGGCGTGGCTTGTGGACGTAGTGAAGGTACGGTCAATTTGCATGTTTCTCTTTTAGTAGATAGAATGCCACAGGGTTGAGCCACATGCAAAGAGCTGGCAGTAAGTAGCAGAATTAAAGAATCTGTGATAAGCACATTGTATTTGCCAATGCTGTTCAAACGTATACATTTAAATAATATTGAAAGAATGCTACTATACGAGGCATTTTTTGGGTAAAAGATGTTTTTAATATGATATCAGAAAACAGAAATCTAAATACAATGTATTCAGAAGGATGCTGAATATCTGAATACTCCTGTGTGACCGCAAGATACCTTTGATCATAGAGGAGTTTCCATAATATATTTTGATTTTGAAACATTTGGAAATATGGATCAAAATCTGTTTTACAAGTAAACAACTCCCCCCCCCCCCGTTTGTTTTTTTTTTTTAAGAGAAAAAACAAGGAATGACTCTCATTCAACTCCTTAAATCTAAGAATAATCTTTTGGTATTTTAGCTAATATTGAAAATATATTTTTTATGTAGATTCTAAAAAATATCTTTTAAAACTGGAAAAATTAGACAAACTGCATCTTAAACGATGGCTATTATTGCTAAGTCATGAATACTAAGAGTGCCTGGAGGACTAAAAGCTGTTATCGGCAGCAGTGAGCGTCAGCAGCCTGAGACAGGCAGAAGGGAGCTCTCAGATGGCCGCCTGCGCTGTACATTTAAATCGCGGCTCAAGAGCAAATCTGTCAGAAGAAAAACCTCTGACAGGAAAATCTTTGCCACAAATCCTAGGTAGTTCCAGCGGTGGGACCTCTCCGAGACATTGGGATTTGTGGGAGCTCGGGTTGGGAAGTAGGGTCTCAAGCAAACTCGACTGTATGTGACCTTGAAACGGAATTTGAAATACAAGTGTTTGTGAGTTAATGGATGTTGCCATTAGCCATCCATGGGTGCCGTCTGGAATGAGCTGGTTAGGTCTGGTTATGTTTCTTCTCAGGGGTAGGATAGGTGACTTTGAGGGCCACCTACCTGTGGGAGCCCAGCCATCATCGCTGAGACACTGATTTTTAATTCATTTTAAATGACCTTTCCAGGTCAAATGGCTGAGCCTGCTCAAATACTGTTATCTGAGATAGGACTGAGTGTACAGGCAGGGAGATTCAGGCCTGGGAGAATGAGGTCAAGGTGCTACATATACCACCCTGCATATACCACGACTGAGGGCCATGGGGGACATGGTGATAAATATATGGAAACATTTTGTTTTCTCCCTATAGAGTAGCCCATTGAGGATGAACACTTAGACTAAGTGAGCACTTCCCTGACTACTTACTCTATTTAAAAATCACATTTTCTGCTGAGACCGGTTTGGCTCAGTGGAAAGAGCGTCAGCCTGCAGACTGAAGGGTCCCAGGTTCAATTCCGTTGGGGGCATGTACCTTGCTTGCAGGCACATCTCCACTGTGGGGCATGCAGGAGGTGGCTGATTGATGTCTCTCTCTCATAGATGTTTCTGACTTTCTATCTCTCTCCCTTTCTCTCTGTGAAAAATCAATAAAATATATATTTTTAAAAATCACACTTTCCTCGTACTTCCGACCTTCCCATTGCTGTTTCTTAATTTCTTCTTCTCTTTAGCACTCTATATATCATACTTATTATCTCCTCTCATTACTTCTCAGGAATTAAGAGTGAAGAAATCTGAAGTTCAGATTCATTAACTTGATAAAGATTTTTTTCGTGTGTGTGTTAATCCTCACCCAAGGATATTATTTTTCATTGATTTTTAGAGAGTGGAAGGGAGGGAGGGACGGGGCAGGAGGGGATAGAGAGATAATGAGGAGTTGAAAGAGAGAGAGAGAGAGAGAGAGAGAGAGAGAGAGAGAGAGAGAAACATCAATGTGTGCAATGTATGGGACACATCGATTGGTTGCCTCCACACTCAAGCCAGCTCTGGCAATGGTATGAATATATTTCCAAAATAGAATCTCATGGCCATCCCTGAGTGGGAACCATGGCGACCAGCACCCCATGACTGGATCCAAGGCAGCCTCAGCATCTCCAGCGGCAGGAGTTCATGGCTCATCACTCCACCGCTCACTCAGCAACATGACTCACCGCCTCTCTGTGACTCTGCGTCTGTTCTCTGTCTAATTACCAGTAGAGAAAAATCTCATCGTCTTCTCCTCTATCATTTTCTGTGTCCTCGTTGCAACTTATCTATAATTTTTTCTTCCTTATAATTTTGACCTCATGAGTGGAGTTTCACTTTTTCTTTTCTTTTTTTAATACTATACTTTTTTAATTGATTTTTTACAGAGAAGAAGGGAGAGGGATAGAAAGTTAGAAACATCGATGAGAGAGACATCGATAAGCTGCCTCCTGCACACCCCCCACAGGGGATGTACCTGCAACCAAGGTACATGCCCTTGACCGGAATCGAACCTGGGACCCTTCAGTCCACAGGCCGATGCTCTATCCACTGAGGCAAACTGGTTTCGGCTCACCTTTTCTTGTCCCTCCTCTTCCCAATGGCCGATCTCTTCCTGCACAATTTTTCACCGTCAGTTTTTGCTCTTGATTGCTTCAGTTTTTTTTTTGTTTTGTTTTTTTATGTTTCCTAATGCAAATTCCCAGAGGTGAGAATTTGGTTGCCCCAGTTCATTCCTGTTTGATGATTGCTTTTGCATCAAGTCCTTTGGTCAAACTGCTGGTGCCTTCAAGTTGGTGCTTGTCTCTGTGCTAATTACCAGTAGCTGAGGAGAGTACAATCATATATGCAAAACATGGCTTCATCCGTGAAAGGAATGGGAAGGACATATTTTCTCAGAAGGTAAGAGCTAATCTCTCATCCTAATTATAATGCAGGAGGTAAAGGAGTAGTGGGTTTTTTAAGATCCACCATCATGGAAACCTAGCAGTTCCTAGATGTTTTGTTTAACCAAGTATATCAGTGGTTCTCAACCTGTGGGTCGTGACCCCTCTGGGGGTAGAATGACCTTTTCACAGGGGTCGCCTAAGACCATCGGAAAATGCAGATATTTACATCACGATGCATAACAGTAGCAAAAGTTCATGGTTGGGGGGTCACCACCACATGAGGAACTGTATGCAAAGGTCGAGGCCTTAGGAAGGTTGAGAACCACTGAAGTAGATGAACACACCAACGGGAGAATATTGAGATGCTGTGATTTTAATGCATCTCAGAAAGAAATCATGAAGTTAGTTCTAATCCTTTTGGAAAAGCATGCCTACACCATCACAAATAGTTCAAAGAATGCATTTGTCAAATATGTTCTTACTGATTTTAGAGAGAGGAAGGGAGAAGGAAAGAGAGATAGAAACTTCGATGATCGGCTGCTTCTTGCATACTCCCTACTGGGGATCCTGCACATCCCCTACTGGGGATAGAGCCCACAATCTGAGCGTGTGCCCTGATGGGGAATTGAACCTGAAACCTCCTGGTTCATGGGTCGATACTCAACCAACTAAGCTGCTCCAACCGGGCCAAAGAACGCATCCAAAAGAGCAGTGGTCATCCAATGAGTAACTATTGTGGTTTTCAAAGGGCTGTCAAATGTGGTGATCCATTTACATCCCGTTTTACCAAGTGCACATCCTCATGTTCAGCGGTTCTCAACCTGTGGGTCGCAACCCCTTTGGGGGTCGAACAACACTTTCACAGGGGTGGCCTAAGACCATCGGAAAACACAGATACGATTCGTAACAGTAGCAAAATGACAGTTATGAAGTAGCAACAAAAATAATTTTGGGGTTGGGGGTCACCACCACATGAGGAGCTGTATTAAAGGGTCGCGGCCTTAGGAAGGTTGAGAACCACTGCTCATGTTGAATGGCCGGCTTCGCTTTATCTTCTTCCTCTCCAAAATGACGGAGCTGGAGAGAAACATAATTTAGACAAGAACAGTGATCATGATTGCAGACAGAACCCAGAGGTGAATGAGCAGGACTTTGCAGTTGGGAAGAAAAAAAACACACACTAGAAATCTGATTAGAGCTATAAAATAATAAAAGTTAAAGAAGGGGATCATTGGACACTGTTATTTATATTTTTAATCATGAAGGACTAAAAGGACAGCCGATAAAATGAAAAGGCGGAAAAAAGTTTCAACTAATTAAAGAGTTTTTTTTTAAAAAACTGAACCATTAACTTCAGAAATTAAATTACGGGCTAATTGCCACGGATAGTTTCGGATGGCTCAGGAAGATGAGGCGTTCCTGTGAATGAGGAGAGCGTTTGCAGCCGCAGAGTCGGATGAAAAATAATGAGCACCAGCAGGTGCTGAGGCTTTAGGGGACACGCTGATCAGAAGCCAGAGGAAGTGTTCCCTCCTGATATAATCATGTCAGCCCCCCGGGACAGGCGGGCACCTACCAGACTTCTGAGCATGTGCTGCGGGGTGTGTGTGTGTGTGTGTGTGTGTGTGTGTGTGTGTGTCCCGTGAGTTATTGCACCCACAAAGGCATCAGACCAACTCAGCATTGCTGCCTTGCTGTTTATTCATCCATATTTTGGGTGTCTGGCGAGCTCCGAATGCCCATATTTTTTCCCTGTTTAATGAAGTTGACTTTTTTTTTTCTCCCCTTGGTTTGAGTGATCATTTCCAGTTTCAGCCTTTCCAAACTTTCTCTAATAAATATTTCACCCTGACTAGTCTGCATGTTTAAGGGAAGATGGGCTGAGCCAAGAATCTGTCGGTAATGATGTTGTTATTTATGCAGAAGAGATCTGGGGAAATTCCGGAGATTGACATTTCCCTCGGCATCCTCCTAGCCATTAAAAATAGGCAGGCCTGACGCTGATGGCTCCTGCCAGGCTTCGGTCTGGGGAGGGTGTTTCCCGGGGAAGACCTGACCTTTCATTCGAATTCTCCCCTAAAACTCCCTAAACAAACAGAGGTGCCCAAATGCTACTGCTCACCCAGCCCCCCTTTGGCAGGAGGGAGCTACCCATCACGATGGACTTGAGTACAAGTCAAAGCTTTCATTCTGTCCAAAATCCCACCATTAGTATTTAATATATATACCTCATTGATTTTTTACAGAGAGGAAGGGAGAGGGATAAAGAGTTAGAAACATCGATGAGAGAGAGAGAGAGAGACATTAATCAGCTGCCTCTTGCATGCCTCCTACTGGGGATGTGCCCGCAACCAAGGTACATGCCCTTGATGGGAATCGAACCTGGGACCTCTCAGTTCGCAGACTGACGCTCTATCCACTGAGCCAAACCAGTTTTGGCTCCCACCATTAGCATTTAACTTCTCTGTGTTTGTTCTCTCCTTGGTCTTCTTTTAAAAAAAACATATCCCCTCCCTCCACGGACATCATGTTACACTAAAATTCAAAAAGGGTGTTAGTGACCTCCTAGGGTCATGTGTCTTTGAATAGGCCAACTAGTAGTCAAAGAAGGTCCACAGTATGTGTGTGCCCTGTGCTTTCTGGGTAGGAGGACAGGGGTACTGCGGTGGCAATGAGGATGATACATCTTTATATGTTTCTCCTATTCCTTATCAGAACTCATCTCAGGCGTAGGTAAAAGTCACTCACGCTAAGATGTTAATAAAGGACAATGAAATCAAATGTGTGAGCCCTTCAGGGGCATTTGCAATAGAACAAGGCCCCCCAAACCCTTAAGCTAACGGACAGAATTGCTGAGCTGGAGTTTCCAGTTTTAGCTAGAGGGTGGGGTGGTGTGTTTCATTCTCTGCAGCCTTCAAATAGTTGCTGCTGTCACCCCCACATGTCCCTTCCCTCACGGAGGCCCAAGGCCATGGGCTGTGAGGTTGCTGCCACCCGAGAGACAGGCAGGGGACATCCAGATGCACGGGGTTTCCTGAGCCTGCTCTCTGGCTCTCTGCTATCACATGGCCCCAGGGGGTCCTGAACCGTGCTGTCCAGGAAGGAACAGACACACGTACCCACCAAGAGGGCTTCACAGCAGTGGTTCTCAACCTTCCTAATGCTGCGACCCTTTAATACAGTTCTTCAAGTTGTGGTGACCCCCCAACCATAAAATTATTGCTACTTCACAACTATAATTTTGCTACTATTATGAATCATAATGTAAGTATCTGTTTTCCAATGGTCTTAAGCGACCCCTGTGAAAGTGTCATTCAACCCCCAAAGGGGTCGCGACCCACAGGTTGAGAACCACTGCTTCACAGCTTTAAAAAAAACTTGGACATCTCATTTGGAATTTTGATTCTCTCACCCATGTGCAGGGCGGACTTTATATGTATTTTTAAAACATGTTTTTATTGATGTTAGAGAGAGAGAGGAAAGAAGAGGGAGAGCGACATAGAAACATCAATGATGAGAGAGAATCCCACACTGGAGGTCAAACCTGCAAGCTGGGCAAGTGCCCTGACCTGGAATCGAACTATGACCTCCTGGTTCAGGGGTCAACGCTCAACCACTAGCCACGCTGGCTGGGCGAGGACTGATATTTTTGCTGTTTTACCGCAAAATGGCCCTTGGCCCCATTTTCTAGGCACTATCTCGTGCTGCCTCCAGGAACTACAGGCCTGTGTCCAGTGATGAAGATCATGGCCACGGAGCATCTCCAACCAAGCGCTTCCGATCATTGAATCAATAACCCTCTCCCGCATTCTTCCTGATTGTGGAGAGAACATTTTCTCTGTTTGCTACAGAGCCGGTTTTCCTGGAGAGATGTGTGTCTCCCACTCCCACCCCCCATCCCCCACCTCAAGACTTTCAGACTATGTCCTAATGGATAAAGCGGAGAACTTGGGGCCTCTTGCTTCAAATCCATGTTCATGTTGCATCTTCTTTCTCTTCATTTAAAATTTCACTTGGGCTTTGCGGAGGGGTATGGGCGAGGGACCGGCAATTAGCAGAATCATCAGGCTGGTTCTAATTTATGTGTGTACGTTCTCAGAATTACCGCGCCCGGAGTCTTCCAAGACTGATGTTTTTAATAAGGAGAGTGTCGTGTTATCGGGATTTGTGGGGTTTGGCTCTCATCTGTCAGATGTTGTTTCTTTTCTGTGTGTGTGTGTGTGTGTGCGTGTGTGTGCATGTGTGTGTGTAATGTTCTGTGGTTCTTCTTTGTCTCTGGGATCTGTTCAAGGAAACCTCGCTGCACCCTGATGGCGGGGCCTCTTCTGATCAGCGGGCCCATCATTCTCTTCCTGCTCTTTTCCTTGTGCGCGGACACGTGTTTTCCACGGTCAGGACCCGAAGCCTCTTTCTAAAAGCGGCTCTGAGATGCTCCTTATGAAGAGTTTATTTTGCTTGGGAGCTTGTGTGTGTGTTTTTTTAAAGGTACTTCCTGTTTTTCTTACGTTGACTCACTTTTTCTTTAAACAGAGGGAACACGAAAGGCCCCTCAACTTGACTAAAGGTTGGCAGAAATTCTACCCGGTTTATCGCGATGTGGACAATGTGTTAAGAGTTTGCCTGTAGCTGCTGTTGGATTTTTCTCAAATATAATCCTTTCTCTTTTTTTAAAATATACTTTATTGATTTTTTACAGAGAGGAAGGGAGAGGGATAGAGAGTTAGAAACATCGATGAGAGAGAAACATGGATCAGCTGCCCCCCTGCATACTCCCTACTAGGTATGTGCCCTTGACCAGAATCGAACCTGAGACCTTTCAGTCCACAGGCTGACGCTCTATCCACTGATCCAAACCGGTTTCAGCTCGAACATAAGCCTTTCTATTACTCATGGTCTCAAATGCTTCTCCGGTGCCATGACAGTCCTTTTCAGTGCATGTCCCTTCTTAAAGTTGGTTTATCAGGACGTAAGCTGCCCCAGGAGCCACTCTGTCCAAAACCCTAGCATTGCTATTTAATTTGTGTTTGGATCATTAGGAGTCATCATGAGAACTTAGAATGATCTACTGGGGCAGTGGTTGGCAAACTGCGGCTCGTGAGCCACATGCAGCTCTTTGGCCTCTGGAGTGTGGCTCTTCCACAGACTACCACGGCCTGGGTGAATCTATTTTGAAGAAGTGGCGTTAGAAGAAATTTCAGTTTAAAAAAATGTGGCTCTTAAAAGAAATTTCAATTGTTGTCCTGTTGATATTTGGCTCTGTTGACTCATGAGTTTGCCTACCACTGTCCTGGGCGGAAATGATGACTTCTGAATATGAAAGAGTGATATTTCCTTTTTTTGTTACCTGATTCAATCTAACCTTTTGTTCATTTTTACTGACAAACCATATTTTAAGAGCTCTTTTCTCCCTTTTCTTGCAGGAAAGTGCCAGCAACTGACTTCCTGGAATGGAGAAAAGGCTCCCGAGCCTTTTATCTTCCCCATGTCCTCCTTTCTTTCAACCTCCAAACCAGGGAGCATAGGGGAGCCTGTTTGATGGCTTGCAATGGCATGGAGAGTTCTGAGTTTAGGGCCCCTTTCTTTTCCTTTCTTCCTTCCTTTCTTCCTTCCTTCCTTCCTTCCTTCCTTCCTTCCTTCCTTCCTTCCTTCCTTCCTTCCGTCCTTTCTTCCTTCCTTCCTTTCTTTTTAATATATTTTATTGATTTTTTACAGAGAGGAAAGGAGAGGGATAGAGAGCCAGAAACATCGATGAGAGAGAGAGACATCGATCAGCTGCCTCCTGCACACCCCCTACTGGGGATGTGGCCGCAAGCAAGGTACATGCCCTTAGCAGGAATCGAACCTGGGACCTTTCAGTCTGCAGGCCGACACTCTATCCACTGAGCCAAACCGGTTTCGGCAGGGCCCCTTTCTTGACACATTTTGTCAACCACTGGGCCATGCTTTCTCCCTCTGTTTTCTTCTCTCCTGCTCACACCCTTCTCTCATTCAGTAAGTCCAATTCTTACATCTCCATCTTCAAAAAGAAGTTTGCTGCTAACTTGGCTTGTCAATGTGCCTTTTTTTTTTTTAAGTATGTTCATTCCTTTTTGGCTTCTTCTCCAAACTTAGGCAGGAACTGGAGCCAGCTGGTTAACGGATATTCATTGATAATGCCTGTGTTGCAGACCCTGACCTGGGCCTTTACTGTAAGCCTGTAGCTGTGCCGGCAAACTTGCACTCGGTTGCAAGTTCTGGGTTCAAGTTTCACTCTTTGGCTTCTCTCCTTCGTTTGGCTTAGTTTCGCCTCTGCTGTCACTATTCTGTGTGACATTGGGCACATCGCCATCTTTATGGATCTTTGGGAGGTTTTTCTGGAGCTCAGCATGGATGGCTAATTAACTGGAAACGTTTTCTTAGCCTGAGCTGTAAGATAAAAGACCAAAACCAAAAAATGAAATTTGGACTACATTTTTAGGAGATCTAGGGTCTCAGGCTTAGCTCTGCCACTCGCCACTGGGTGAGTTTGGGTAAGACACCTCACTTTTCTGGATGCCAGCAGCTTGTTTGTAAAAATGTACCAGATCCATCTTTAAACAGCGTGGCTTTCTTTATAGCTCTGCCTGTGTCTTTGTGCTTTTGTATTGTGTTTTATATCAATCCAGATCTCTTTAAAAAAAATCCTCTCCTTCACATGGAATTAGAATTAGTTGTTTCTAAGAGTAATTTTTGATGAAAATGAAATCAACATTTGCATGGTGCTTTGCCATTTACTAGATACTTTTTTATACATTGTTGTTTGGATCCTCATCTCAGCTCTGAAATGGGCATTGACAATTAACTAGTCCCCTTATGGGCAGGAAAACTGAGGCTCATAGTTCGATGGATTATACAAAGGTAACGAGTATTTGATAATAAACCCATATTTTTATTTATTACTTTGGGTTTTTTTGGAAGTAATTTTTTTATCCTTAGCCATGGATATGTTTTTTTGTTTTTTGTTTTTTAATTTGAGAAAGAGATACAAAGAGACATTGGTTTGTACATGCCCCAACTAAGGATGGAACCTGAAACTTAGGTATGTGCCTTTTTAGCATACGGGATGAGCCACCCAGCCAGGGCAAAAGTAATTTTCAATTTTTAATGAAAGAGTATTAAAAGTCTTATAATAAAATGTGACATTTTTAACCCTCTTCCCTACACCTTTAACTTTTTCTTCAGGATAGTGTATTTATATTGCTATTTCTGAATTTGTCAGTTTTGGACATGCAATTACTTCTTATTAAGAAATTGAGAATTTATCAGTAAATATCTTTAACCCTCCCCTATTTTTAAAAAATATATTTTAACTTGGTTTCAGAGAGGAAGGGAGAGGAAGAGAGAGAGAGAAATATCAATGATGAGAGAGAATTATTAATTGGCTGTCTCATGCACACCCCACTGGGGATTAAGCCCATAACCCAGGCATGTGCCCCTGACAAGAATTGAACCCTGGACCCTTCAGTCCACAGTCCAACACTCCATCCACTGAGCTAAACCAGCGAGGGCTCTTTCCTATTTTGTTAATAGAGACATATTATAAAATTTTGGTTAAATCAATAGTGTTTATATTATTATGATTATGTAAGTATTACTGCTAATCCATCTTGTACAGCTTTCTTTTGTCTTTTTTTTTGTCGTCAACAATTGCTTCATTTTGTTCATTTACTTAGATTTCCATGTGCTTATTCTATTTTCCTTCCAAATACTAGTAATGTTTTTTTCCAAAAGCTCAAATAGTTCCAAGCACTATTTTCCTAGATAATTCTCTCCCCAGTCCTCTGGGGAAAACTGGTTGGACTTCCAGGTAAGACTGGTTGCTCTGTCGGCTTAGGGCACACCTGTCTGTTGTCCTAGGACAGTGGTTGGCAAACTGAGGCTCAGGAGCCACATGTGGCTCTTTGGCCCCTTTAGTGTGGCTCTTCCACAAAATACCACGGCCTGGGCGAGTCTATTTTGAAGAAGTGGCATTTAAGAAGTTTAAGTTTAAAAAATTTGGCTCTCAAAAGAAATTTCAATCGATGTACTGTTGATATTTGGCTATGTTGACTAATGAGTTTGCCGACCACTGTCTAGGATATCTCTTCACAATACTCTTATGTCTTTTCTCCCTTTATTCCATTTTCCAGGCACTTCCTTAAAGAGGAAATAAATTTTTATGGATGTTGTGTGACTGAAAATGTCACACAAAATGTCTGTGTGTCTTTATTTTGATACTTGAGTGATAGATTGAGTGGGTATAAAATTCTATGTTGAGAATAATTTCCCTTACATCTCTTCTTACATTTAGCATCTAGATTTGCTATGGATACTTTTAATATTATTCTTACTTCCAATCTATTCCATTTGTCCCTTTTCATCCCTCTATCCTTGAGCTTGGTTTTTGTAATCCAGTGTTTTAGGCTGCAGTGGGTCTTCATCTGGAGGCCAGTTCAGTTCTGGGAAATTTTCTGATGTTGAAGAAATTGATACAAACCAATATTGTCTGCTCCTCCAAAGGAGTTGTGTATTCATGTACTATCACATTAACAAATGTATACATTTTATAAATGCTTAATTTAAAACAGTGTCTATTATGCACAATCATTAGTGAATCTTCTTATTATCTTAAAATTTCCCTCCTTGATAAGAGGAGAAACTTTTTGTGTTTCCATTCTAATTTCGAGATTTCCTAGACTTTATTTTCCAAAATTTTCATTGGATTTTAATTTTGTTGACCCTCCTTTTGGGGGAGGGGGAAGAGCTTTTTTTTTAAAAAAATTTTTTTTAAGGAGTATCTAGTTCTTGTTTTACAATTGCAAACTCTTCATCACTTGCCTGTATTTTCTCTAATTCTGTTTCTCTGTATTTGTTTCTATCTTTTATGTCTAATGAACATTTACTATTTGTATTGAAGAGGGAGTTAGAGGGGTGAGGCTTATTGACTGGCAGGCTGATCCTGTGGTCATGTGTTTGGTTGGAGACTAAATAACAGTCTTTTCTCTTGGATTATTTTATTTTGCTGGTAAGTGTCTTTCAGTTTCTTGCCTGGGTTTTTTTTTTTTTTTTAAGTTGGCGGTAGGTGTTCTGGGAATAAATAGGAAAAGGGGGCAGGGAAATCTTACCATTCAATATATAGATTTTTCTCTTAATCTCTTCATTTTCAGCTGTGCCCCTCCTTCCTTTCTGCTCTAAGTCTGGAGACTCTCTGATTCAATTTCTCAACAGATTAAACCAACAGGGCAGGGTCTGGAGCGATCTTTAGCCACTCGGGTTAAAAAAGGGGGCTGTGGGTCCTTATATTGCTCTCAACCATTCTCTTTGTGTTCACGTTAAGAGTCCCACCTCTGCTCTCCATGGAATCTCTTGCCTCTGAGTCCCGAGGTCTCCTGGACTGTTCGGGAGAAACAGGCTAGTTATTGTTATTCATTTGTGCACGCATGCATATGTTAGTTCCCATATGTCTCTGTTTACCTTCCCCCTTCCAACACCTTGACTCTTCCAAATGCACTGACCCTTCTCACCTACTAGTTGATGCTTTCATTTCCTTTGTCATTGTGAGTTTATGCTTTGAAAAAATTTTTAAAAATTATTTCCTGTCATTTTAGTGGAATTTAGAACAGGTCTATGCACATACTTAATCCACGATGGCTAGCAGGAAGTCCTAGCTCATATTTTTATTGACTTAATTGTCACAAAAGTCAAATTCCTGCAATTGACTACTAGCGACCAACTGTTTGTGTGTTCATTTTTTTGGTAACAAGTTTGAATATTTAGGATGAAGAGTTTAAGGATGCTCATTTTATTTCCCATTTAAAAAATATATTAGCCCAGCATAGTGAATTTGGACTCTTTGGATTCATTTCCTTGGATTTACTTATAACAATATGTTTGAAATGTGTTGAGTAGAAAAATTGGCAGGATCAGAGTGTATGTGTGTTTGCTAGTGCGACAGCAAAAGAAATCAGTAGAACGAAAGAATGAAGCAGGAGGAAAGAAAAAGCAGCATCAGATTTGGAGTGGGAGGGAGGGTGGTGTTTCAGATATCACCATATAAACATTTTTAATACCATCGATAATTTCTCTTTAAAAAAATATATTTTGATTTTTTTACAGAGAGGAAAGAAGAGGGATAGAGAGTTAGAAACATCGATGAGAGAGACATTAATCAGCCGCCTCCTGCAGGCCCCTACTCGGGATGTGCCCACAACCAAGATACATGCACTTGACCTGAATCGAACCTGGGACCTTTCAGTCTGCAGGCTGACGCTATACCCACGGAGCCAAACCGGTTTCAGCCATCAACAATTTCTTAATGAGCATCTAAAGATATTTTTTCTTTACTATGTAATAGCACAGACTATTCATGCTCTCAAAATACTTACTTAATTGCAAGCTTGCAATATCTTGGCTGCTTTCGGAAGCCTCATGTAAGTCAACAAATAACCAGAGTAGAGATCATTTTTCATTCAGTTGCTTAACTGAGGAGGGGATGCTTTGGTGTATTGATCCCAATAGCATCTTTTACTTTTTCAGTAGCAAACAAGAGATCAGTGGACCTACCTTTTCTCTTCTTAAAAAAAAAATCATTTGAATTTCCTTCAGGTAATTTGTGAAGTTTTAGATTTTTGCCCATCGTATTGTAGTGCCATTGTTAAATGGTAGAATGGAAATAAAACACACTCCCCCAAATAGCTGCAGGTCCTGACAGGCTGCTAGTTTGTGGGAACCTCTTTCCAAATCCTGCGTGGTTCCCGGTTCAGGGTTCGGGTTCTGAAGGAGGCCGCACGCAAACGAAATGAGAGACTAGAAAACATTAATTTGGTGATATTGGGGGGCCAGGCAGGAGCCTTCTTCTAGTGGAAAGGACTGCCACTTGCTCTGGCCTTTTTCTCCCTTTTATTAAGGCTTTGGGACACACCCCTAGCCTTTAGGCAGAAAATAATAAAACAGAAATTCACATGAAACAAACAGGTAGAGGCTGCTTCAGCTAACAATGTTTTCATCTAAACAGTGAGTGATTAGCTCTGACCTTTCAGAGCAGTTAAGGTTGACCAGCCTTCTGGCCTCCTGTTTACATCCATTTAGTGAGAACAATGTTTGGTTTCCGACACTAGTTGTGGAGAAAAACAAACATACTTCTCTCATCATTCCCCTGGGAGACATCTGAACAGGTCATTTTGAGCTTAACGGTTTCATTCTACTTTTGGAAAACGGACTTCCCCCTCGCCGTCTTTGGATTACATTTCCACTTTTCTGCCGGATTTATGAGCGCCGTTACCGACGCTATGAATTATTGTCGTGTCACCTGGCACGGCTGGGATGCCGACTCTACTTCTTTAGGAAAAAAAGAGACAATATCGTGTTGGCGTGTTAACATTTCTTGATCACAGGAGATAGGGAGACATCAGTCGAGATCCCAGGCGAGCTTTATCACGGAGTTTTTGTGCGACCGCCGTAAATCATTCAGGTTTTGTGTGTCTACCTGTGTGAAACCCATCACTCCCCTGTAGAAGGAACTCGCAATCCGGTGCGCCTCATACAAGATAGGCCTATCCAGGGGTGTGACTCAGGTCGTATTCGTCTTTGTTTTCTCTGGCTCCAGTTTGTGATCGTTTCTCAGTAAACGTGGGCTGGAAGAATTTCCAAGAGATGTAGGACACAGGGCAAGGGGAAGGCCTGTGAGATCCGGAGGAGAGAATAATTTTGTGTAACTTGAATACAGTGGTACCTCGAGATACGAGTGCCCTAACATACGAGATTTTTGAGATACGAGCCTTCGAGCGAGCGATTTTTGCTTTGAAATACGAGCAACATTTGAGATAGGAGTAATCGCCCGGATGGGCCGGCTGCACATGACCCACCAGTTTACCGCGACTCGGGCGTCTCATAGTTTCCCACGCCTCAAGGTTACGGAATAAATTAAACTCATATCTCAAGGTACTACTGTATAGTCAACTGGATTCTAACTCTGTGGAGAGGAGGCCTGTGGGGCTGCATGCTCTTCAATGTGACACGAGGCACTCAGCTAATCACGGGGGCTACAGGATTCAGAGGTGCGTTTCAATGGGCACACCCTTCGCTGGAATAGAGGCTGCAGTCAGTCTGTGGCTGAGCAGCGATCTCTCTTGTTAAAGGGGCTGCATGGTGCGGTGTGAATTGCCTTCACACTCGGAGATGTTTTTTTTTTTTTAATATATTTTATTGATTTTTCACAGAGAGGAAGTGAGAGGGATAGAAAGTCAGAAACATCAATGAGAGAGAGCCATCGATCAGCCGCCTCCTGCACACCCCACAGTGGAGATGTGCCTGCAAGCAAGGTACATGCCCCCAACCGGAATCGAACCGGGGACTTTTCAGTCCGCAGGCCGACGCTCTATCCACTGAGCCAAACTGGTCTCGGCTCGGGGATGTTTTTAAGGGCTTGGAGACTTTCCACACGCCTGAAAGCAACTCTGCATTGGGCGTGAGGAAGACGTGGCTGCCTCTACACTGTGGCTGGCACGGGAGAATGGAGCAGGCAGCAGAGGTTGTACATGCATGGCTCATACCAGGAAGGGTTCCAGGAAAGTCCTGGACATGACAAGGTGTGATCCAGGAGGACATCCTGTTTTTATTTTTTTCCCCTTTTGTTTTTTAAAAATGTATTGTTATTGACTTCAGAGAGGGAGAGGGAGAAACCTCAGTGATGAGAGAGAATCATTGATGGGGTGCCACCTGCACACCCCACGTGGGGGACTGAGTCGCAACCCCAGCATGAGCCCTCACCCTCATCCAAGGGTGACCTCCTGGTTCCTATGTCGATGCTCAACCACTGAACCACACCAGCCGGGCCTTTTAATGCAGAATGCTCTCTTCCCTTCTTGCCCTGTCCTGAGAAGTCCCCAAGGATCGTCTTGGCATAGAAAATACGTGGAAGGAAAAAGGGGCTGTCCTCAGTTTTAAGGTTTGAGGATGCCATTTCAAATTACTGGTTTTATGGGAGAACTGTGACTTTTTGTGTGTTTTGTTTTGTGACATACATAAAAATCACGGTTTTTCTTTTTTCTACTTTCCCAGGGGCCACCTCTTTATGGACCTTTGTGTTCTTCAAGTCACTGATGAAGTATTTTCGAGTCAAGCCAACACTTAAAAAAAAAATTTTATTCCGAGCATCTGCTAATCTAAACAGCCTGGTCCATGCCGGGGCAAAGCACGGCAGCCAGAGGACTCGTGTTTAAAGCCCGGCTCTCTGCTTTACCCCTCATTCGCCCCTGATCCATCTTTCCACCTTGCCCAAGTCTCCATGCCCATCTGTGAAATGGGGTTAATGGCGGATTTCATCTGCCAAGCGCGGATAATAAGAGATTAAAAGAGATGACGTGGGGGCACCTTATGGCCCCAAATAAACACGGGCTTGCATCTCAACAATAATATTATGACTGTGTGGCTACAAGGAGAACTTTTTCTCCATTTGCTGTCAGAAAAGGCCTTCGACTGCGGATTCCAAATTCCTCTCGGTCCTGCCTGCTCTTCTTTGGGGGGGCGGATCCAGAAACCCTGCTGAAAAGCGGGGGGCAGGCGGCCTCAGTCCGTAGCGGGGCTCCTTCTCCGGGGTTCCCGAAGCCTCTTCTCCAGAGGACACCCAGGTGCCCAGCCCACATGTCACATCTGCCGTCCGGTCTTGCAAAGTCACCTGCAGGAGGGAAGAAGGCCGCTGGGGAAGGAAAGCGGCTCATTTTGGGGGGACATCCTTTCTCCTCTTCTTTAAAAATAAAATAAAATAAAATAAAATAAAATAAATAAATAAAATAAAATAAATAAAATAAATAAATAAAAATAAAATAAAATAAATAAAATAAAATAGAATAAAATAAGGCCACGATGTTGCAATATTTTCCACGGGGCAGAAGGCCGTCCCGGATAGAGGCGGAAACACGGTGCAGAAGGGACGCGCTACCTGGGATCCCCGGGCGACGGTGGCCAAGTGGGGGCAGGGGGCGCTGAATGCGGGGTCTTGGGGGGTCGGGGAACCCGCGGAGGAGTCGTTACTGCGGTGGAGGGCATTGCCCCCTTTTTGGGGAGGCCCCTCCGCGGACCCTGCTCCCCCCGATCGGCTCCCCGATCCCCCATCCCCGCCCCTCCCAGGTCTCGCGGACCCCGCCACGCGCTGCACACGCTCAGCTCTTTGTGTGCAGTTGGAGTTTTGCAGAAAAGAACAAAAAAAGAAACCAACCCCCCCCCCCCAAAAGAAACAAAAAAAAAAAAGCGGAGAAGTGAGCCGGACCCCGATGGGGTGGAGGGAGGGGAGCGCCGGGAACCGGGGCCGCTGCAGGCGGAGGACGCGCAGGGCAGCTTCTCGGCTGGAGCGGCCGAGCTGGTCCCGCGCTGGTCTTCCGTGCGGGGAGTTTCGGGGGGCGAGTCGGGGGGTCGTGTCCCCCCGCACTCCGGCGCACAGCGGGTCTGGGCCCCGCGGGCACGCGGCTCCCACCTGGGGGCCCGTCCCCCTCGGGCTCCCGGTCCGGCGGGTGGGGGCGCGCACGGGGGAGTCCCGGATCCTCGGGCAGGCGGGGCGAGACCAAGTCGCCGGGCCCGCGGGGGGGGAGCGCGGTCAGGCGACAAGTGGGGGGCGGCGGCCCCGCGCCCCGCGAACTCCAGGGGCGGCGCTAGTGGCTGTTTTTGAGACACGAGAGAGGGGAAAGGGCAGCTGGGGGGCTCTCGCCGCCCACGGGGAGGTGCGAGGCCGACGCCCCGCCTCCCGAACCCCCCCTCCTCGCCGCTTTGGTCGCGCCCACCTCGGGGCTCCGGGGCCCCGCCCCGCCTGGCGCACGGGGCTCGCAGCGGAGGCAGTTGGCGCGAGCCACCGGCGAGGCGGGGCCGCGCGCGGGCGCCCTCCCTCCCCTCAGCCCCTCAGGTTCCCTCCGGCAGGTCTCCCCCTGCGGAGCGCCCCGCGCCGCCCGCCAGCACCCCGCCTGCCCGCTCCCCCGCTTCCCCGCCTCCGGCCCGGCCCGGCTCGGGGCGCCGCGGCGGAGCGCTCGGCCCGCGGCCGGAGGACAAGGTCAGGCGACGGGAGAGGCGATGCCCGAGCACGACTGCTGCGCGCCGAGCGGAGGCGACCGCGGCGGGGAGCGGCCCCTGCGGCCGGCGCAGCGGGACGGGGGCCGGCGCCGGTGAGGAGCGCCCCGGCCGGAGGGGCCGCGCCCTCCCTCCCTCCGTCCCCCGGAGCATCCCCGGGCCCGCGGCCGCGGAGGAGGCCATGGAGCCGGGACCCCCGGCGGTGGCGGCGGCGGCGGCGATGTCCGCTGCGGGGCCCGGGCGGGCTCGGCCGGCGGGCGGCGGCGGCGGCGTTGGCGGCGGCGGCGGGGGCGCCTCCCCGTGGCTGCCGGACGGCGGCCGCCGGCTGCTGGGCTACGGCTTCCTGTACCTGGCGCTGTGCGCGCAGGTGTCCCGCTCGCAGCCGTGCGAGCGCGGCGGCGCCGCCTGCTTCTCGGGCCGCTGCGTCAACGCCACCTGCCTGTGCGAGCCCGGCTGGGTGGGCGACCGCTGCCAGCACTGCCAGGGCCGCTTCAAGTAAGTGCCCCGCGGGGACCCCTCCGCCCTGCCCCGGCCCCCTCCTCCTCCCCTGCGATCTGGGGTGGGGGGTCCCCCACTCTCTCCCCCCTCCCTCCTCCCCATCCTCCTCCCCCTCCTCCTCCAGGCCCCCGGAGCGCGCTGCTCCGCTCCGCTCCGCTCCGCACGCCCCGCTTGGCCGCTGGCCCCGCGCGCGGTGTCCGCAGCGACTTCTCGCCCCTCCTGCTCGTCGAGGGGGCCACCCGCCGCGGTGACCTAGGCAGAACCCCATTTTGCGAGGACGCTCGTTTATTTAAAAAAAATAAAAAAATAAAAAAAAATAATCAAAAAGGAGGCAAGTGACTCCCGGGGTGCGGGAGCCCCGCGCAACGTGCCAACAAGCGCGCAGGAGTGGGAAGGCGAGAAGTTGCGGGCTCCCCGGGCCCGCCCCTCCCTCCCTCCCTCCACTTGGGGGCTCGCTCTCTCTCTGGAGGGGACCAAGGAGAAGCGTTTGTTGAGGGGTAATAATCATAATGACTCCAAGGAGCGTGGATGATGGGCTCACTCTCTGCCCAGCGCCCGGGGCCGCATGGATCGCTCCCCAGCCGCTGGGGAGGCGCTGGGAATGGAATGGACTCGCCCCCGAGAGAAATATCAAGGCAGCGAGGTGGCTCGTTTTCAGTGCAGAGAGGGGAGAGGGATGCTTTTTGGTTCGAGAGGAGAGTGAGATGCATGTGGTGATGGTAATGGGGTTTCCCAACCGGTGATCGCAGTGCCCGCTGTTGTAGGGGAGCGTTTGTTGGTGTGTGTTTTTTTCTTCTTTTTCCCCCAAGTATTTTTATTGATTTCAGAAAGGAAGGGAGAGGGAGAGGGAGAGGGAGAAACGTCAGCGATGAGAGAGGATCATCGGTTGGCTGCCTCCTGCACGCCCCCTAATTGGGGTTGAGCCCACAGTGTGGGCAGGTGCCCTGGCTGGGAACGGAGCTGCGACCTTCTGGTTCTTAGTTAGATGCTCAGCCATGGTCACTGGTCAGGTGGCTGTGGTTTTTTTCTGAAACTCAAGGCACTAGGAATTTGCATTGAAACAGGAAAGATGCTTCCTCTCTTATTGGGTGATATTGGTTGCACGCCTGCCTGATAGGAAAAGAAATGGGGGGATGGGGGAATGTCGGGGAGCAGAAAGTTAAGGCAGTTGAGGCCATTAGGGTAGCGTTAAGTCATTGAGTGAGTCATCTTCCTGGCCTTCTGGCTATTTAACGTGAAGTTTTCTGCCTGGTTTGTGGCTCTGAAATTACTTTCTGTAGATTATTAATATTTGTGGTTAGGATGGCAGCATAATCTAAATGAAATGTCTCCTAGGCTCTAAGACAGTGCTTCTCAACCTGTGGGTCGCGACCCCTTTGGGGGTCGAACGACCCTTTCACAGGAGTCGCCTAAGACCATCGGAAAATGCAGATGTTTACATCACGATGCATAACAGTAGCAACATTTCATGGTTGGGGGTCACCACCCCATGAGGAACTGTATGCAAAGGTCGCGGCCTTAGGAAGGTTGAGAACCACTGCTCTAGACAAAGGTATAAGGACATGGTTTGCCTTGTTAGTGTATTTATAGGAAAGTTTCCTGGAAGTTGTAAGCCCAGTATGTTTTTATTTTTCATTTTTTCACTGTTGCTGATGAAAACAATGTCCCTAAAACTCAATGTAAAAATGCATTTTTTTAAAAATAGTGCTTTTTAATTTTAGGTAGATCCTACTATTTAATTTCTGACAGGCTTTTGGAAGTGAAATCTCAAAATGAAATCTCATGAAATTCATGTGTAGCAGTAGGTTGAAATGTTTCCCAGTTTCACAAATTAGTGTAGTATCACTAGAGGCCCGGTGCATGAAATTTGTGCATGAGAGGGGGGATGGGGGGAAGTGTCTCAGCCCCGCCTGTGCCCTTTGGCAGTCTGGGAGCCCCGTGATTGATAGCCCCATAGAGGGAGGCCCCGCTTGGTTGCCTGGGCCTCCCTCTTTGGGGTGATGGTGGTCCCCTCTTCTCCCCCTCCAATACCTCATCTGGTCCCCCCTCCCCCCCCACTGTCACCAATCACATTGCACCCACCTTGCCTTGGCCTGATGCCAGTGTGTGTCATAGCATGGTCATCTTGCTGTTCACCCATTCGGTTGATTTGCATATTATGTTTTTATTATTATACTTTAAAGAAAATACACTTCTTTGTCTGACCAGTGTGGCTCAGTGGTTGGGTGTTCGATTACCAGTCAGGGCACAGGCTCAGGTTGTGGGCTTGATCCCCAGTGTGGGGCGTGCAGGAGGCAGCCGATCAATGATTCTCTCTCATCACTGATGTTTCTATTTCTCTCTCTTTCTCCCTTCCTCTCTGAAATCAATAAAAATACATTAAAAAATAAAGTAAAAAATACACTTTTTTTTTTAAAACTTGTGAGAGATGATAATTTAAAGTTTGAAAAAGTTCCAAGATGAGGAAAGGTATCATATTGATACTATTAATTAGCCTTTTTTACTTAAGTGTTCTTAAACTTCTGCTCAGACTAGAGTAGCCAGTCTCTTCACCTAACAGGAGGGATTTTGAACATGCGAACGGGGAGCTGACAATGAAAAAGGACATATCCTTTTTTTTTTTTTTTACATCTTTTTGTACATGAATAAGAAGATTGCCTGGTGCCTACGTATGTAGTTCAGGGATATTGGCCTTTGTGTGGGCGGACTCGCTCCATCTGTCTCAGGATAAAATTGCTACCGTCCTGGGAAGCGCCGCTCCACAGTGGAGAGTGTTGGTCTCTGAATCAGCCAGATCAGCAGCCTGTAGCCTCACCAGCAGATGTTGTCCCACCAGCAGATGCTGTCACAGTAGGAAGGATCGCAGATCAAGTTAAAGAAGCTTAAATAACGGAGCTGGTGTCCATAAGCACAGCCCGTTCGAGAATAAAAGACGGAGAGCTTTTTCAGCAGAGAGACCGTCAACCACAAACCCCGGACGAATCACTGCATGCTCCTCATTTCCTTGGAAACTGTGTCCTATTGATCAGTAGAATACATCTCATTTCTCTGTGGAAGACGAGCTATTCATTAGAGTAAATAGAACCGTACACTCCGTGTCTGGCTGTGTGTCGTGTGAGGGGTAAAGAGAATGTGGTATTTAACATGAAAGGGAAGACTCACGTGGGGAGAAAAGAATTCTTCCTGGTAAGTCCACGTGCACCTGTGAAAGGGTTACTTGAGGCTGGTGGCAGGAAGTAATAGCACAGGGGACAGACTTCAGCTGGAAAGTCTCACCGCATTAATTACCCTGAAAGTCTTGTACTGAACCGGAGGATAGCAACCCAAACAAACAGACATCAGAAGCGATCCGTCTTGGTAAGCAGGTGTCAAAATTAATTGGCCGGTTCCATGGTAACTTAGCTTTTTCCCTATGCTGTAGGGATTCGACTGGGGAAGAAGTGTTCTTTAGATGCTTCTTTAGACCGGAAGATGGATGGTGGGGGGAAGATGCAGAAGCAAATGTGATCCTAAAAGTGGTCCTTCAGTTCTCTTAGCATTGATTCCAGGCTTCTGTCTGTTTCCACTTGAAAAGAATAAAACACTCAGAAGTGTAAGCCACTCCTCACATAGGGAAAACAAAATGAACATTGATCTGCAGCTTCAGCAAACCTGGGAGATTTAGGACTGAGAATCAGAAAGGAGAATGGCAATTTGAAATACAGTAATCGAGGTTACGATGTATGCTCGTTCAAATGGTATTTACTTGAGTTGCTTGGTGTATCAGGCTAGAAAGCATTTTGCTATAAAATCCGTTGGAATAAACATTCTCCTTTAGAAGCTGGTTGTTCAGAATTGTTTTTGTAGAGTAGTTGAGGTTTATATTTATATAAATTTATATTCTGTGTTCCAACTGACACATTTTGTTGCTAATGTGACTTAGGAACCTATGACTTGTGATTTCTTTTAGGCAAACACAATAACCTAAATTAATGCTCTATGAGTTTAGAAAATATTTCATAATATTGTGAATAAGTTGCAAGTGTAACTTCATTATTAAAACATTTAGTGAACATTTTCTTAAAATCATCTATTAAATCTTACTGCATGTTCACTGTATATAGATACTTTTTAACTCATAGGTTAATCAAAGATTCATACTGAATTTCACTTATTTATAATGAAAATATTTATTTCTAGAGACAACAAAACAAAGATATAATATTAGGAATGAGGTTGCTATTAAAGAAGTAGCATTAAAAGTATGAATGTGCCGAGACCGGTTTGGCTCAGTGGATGGAGCATCGGCCTGCGGACTGAAGGGTCCCAGGTTCGATTCTGGTCAAGGGCATGTACCTTGCTTGCGGGCACATCTCCAGTGTGGGGTGTGCAGGAGGCGGCTGATTGATGTCTCTCTCTCGTTGATGTTTCTGACTTTCTATCCCTCTCCCTTCCTCTCTGTGAAAAATCAATTAAAAAAAAAAGTATGAATGTTTTTCTTAAGCTACTTCTAAATACACACATGTACCTTGGAATCCTTCTTATTAGCGGTAAGGGAACTATCAGTAACTACAAAGTTAAATAGCATATTTCCTGTTCCTAGGTCTTCTTTATTTCTAAATTATAATATGTAATTTATATTCATGCATTTTTGGATTATTAAAAAGCATATAGTAACATTTTAAAAATTGAGTTTTAGAGAGCGAGCAATGGAGGGAGAGGGAGAGAGAGAGAAACTTTGATGTGTGAGCAAAACAGCTTGAGACCTGGGCATGTGCCCTGTGCATGGGATGATGCTCAACCCACTGAGCCGCACCAGCCTGGGCGGCTGGTAGAAATTTTAAAATAATTTAAGTGGAGTGTTTCTAAGATCCTAAAAGCTCCTTGTAGCATGGGTCTGCATGGTTGGGCTCCTGTAACAGATTAGGGTTATTCAGCCTTCCTGTTTTTCTGCAGTGGTCTTTTAAGGTCCTTTGTAAGGGGCCCATTCTTTTTGAACCCTCTTTCCTATCTTTTTTTTGGCTGATTACTACACATCCTGCAAATCTTAGCTTAGTGTCTATAGGAGGCTTTTCTGAGTCTTCAAACTATGTTACCCCATGTTCTGTACCTTTATAACACTATTTTTCCTCTTTAGCACGTTCAGATGCATTATTTAATTGCAATTGTAATTTTTGCGTTAAATTATTTATAAGGGCTATTTGAGGTATAATTGACATGCAGCAAACTGTACCATTTAAAAAGTTTTGACACGTGCCTCTGAAACTGTCACCACTATCCAGATTAGAAAAATGCCCATCACACCCCGAATCCTCTCTTTCCTGCTGTTTCCCACCATCCCCAGGCGACTACTAAGCCGCTTTCTGTCACCATCCTAGATTTGTTGGCATTTTCTAGAATTTTATTCAAGTGGAATCATGCATTATGTATTCCCTTTTGTCTGGCTTCTTTCGCACAGCATATTTATTTTGAGACTCATTAAAGGTGTAGTGTAGTTTATTCCTTTTAATTCTTGAGTAGTATTCCAATGTGTGGGTACATCACAATCTGTTTATGACTCACCTGGTGAGGAATATTTCCAGTTTTGGGCTCTTCCGTGGAAAGCTGCTGCTAGTGGAAGTCTTTGTATGGACACAAGCTTTCATTTCTTTGGGTAAATACCTCGGTGGAATGGCTGGATCATCTGCTGCAGACATGTTTAACTTCTCCACTAACTGACAGACTATTTTCAAAGGTTAATTATCTCATTTGCATTGCCACCTGCAGCGCATGAAAGTTCTAGTTCATTCACAGCCTCCCAGCACTGGGTATGGTCAGCCTTTAAACTTCTGTGGTTCGAATAAGTGTGTCAGGGCATTGCACTGTGGTTTTAATTTCACTTCCCCAGGGACTCGTGTGGAGCATCTTGTCATGTGCTCACCTGCTGCCTGTAGATCTCGGCCGAGGTATCTGCTTAAATCTTTTGCACATTTTTTACATTTTTTCTTTTTACGAGCTCTTTATTCTGGAACCTTCTTATCAGATAAGTCGTTGGGAAATATTTTTTCCTGGTCTGGGGCTTGTCTTTTCATTCTCGTAACAGTGTTTTCAAAGAAAAGAAGTTTTGAATTTGTCGAATTCCAGGTTATTTTTTTCTTTTATGGATTGTGTTAGAGCTAAGAAAACTTTGCCGGAAGCAAATGTTTTCTTTTTCTAAAAGTTTTGTAGTTTTAGATTTTACATATAAATTTATAGTCCCTTTTGAGTCAATTTCTGCAGACGGTGAGAGATAGGGATCTCCATTCATTTTGTCTGTGAATAGGTATTAAATTGTTTCAGGACCGTTTGTTGTGAAAAGACTGTTCTTTCTCTGCCAAAGTGGCTTTGTACCTTTGTTGAAATCATTTCTTCATACTACTATATTTGTGTGTCCATTTCTGGACTCTTTTGTTCCATTTACCTCTTTGTCTATATGTATGTCAAGATAGTAATACCTTGCCCTAGTTGGTTTGGCTCAGTGGAGAGAGCGTTGGACCTGGATTTGATTCTGGTCAAGGGCATGCACCTTGGTTGCAGGCTTCTCCCCAGCCTGTGCCCTGGTCGGGGGCACATACAGGAGGCAACCAATCGATGTGTTTCTCTCAAATTGATATTTCTCTCTGTCTTTCCCTCTTTCTCCCACTTTCTCTAAAAATCAATGGAAAAATATTCTTGGATGAGATTAAAAAAACAAACACAATAATATCTTGGTTATTGTAGCTTTATAAGTCTTAGATTCTTTTTCAGTTATTTTGGCTACTTAATTCCTTTGCATTCTCATATGAATTTCAAAATCAACTTGTTAATTTCTAGAAAAACATTGCTGGGACTTCATTTGGGATTGTGTTGGATCCATAGAACAGTTTGAGGGATAGTTGACACCTTATCAGTAATGAGTTTTCTGGCCTAATGAACATGGTATATCTAAGTTTTAGGTCTTTTTTAATTTCAGCAATATTTTAAAATATTCAGTGAACAGGTCTTACAACTTTTTTGTCAGCTTTTCCCCTCTAACTATTTCATATTTTTTGATGCTGTTGTAAGTGATATACGTTTTTTTTTTTGTTTCATTGTCAACTATTTGTTGCTGTTATATGGAAATACAACTAATTTTTGCATATTAATATTGCATTCTTCAGTCTTATTGAACTCATTGTAGTAGATTTTTGTAGATACCTTAAAATGTTGAGAAAGATAATTATGTTGTCTGCAAATTAAGAGACCCCTAATCCTTTCTTTGTAATCTGGATGTCTTTCATTTTTCTTGCCTTATTTTACTGGCTGGATCATCCATTGCAATGATGTATATAGCTTGTGAGAGTGGGCATCTGAGTCTTATTTCTGATATAAAGGGAAAATATTTAATCTCTAACCATAAAAAGTCAGTTATCTATAAGTTTTTTATAAATCTTTTGCCACATTCAGGAAGTTCCCTTCTCTTCCTAATTTGCTGGGAGTTTTATTAGAGACTAGAGGCCTTTTTGCATCTGTTAATATTAAATCTTTTTTCTTTTTTAAATGTGTTATTATGATGTATTATATTATTTAATGTTTGAATGTTATATCAACCTTAATTCTTGAGTTAAATCTCAGATATTAGAAATATATGTTCATAAAAGAAATGTCTTTGTCTAGTTTTAGAGTCAGGGTAATGCTGGCCTCAGAGAATGAGCTGGTTCTTTCATGTCAGTTTTCTGGAAGAGTTTATATGGAATTGGCATTATCTCTTCATTACGTGTATAGTAGAATTCCCCAGTGAAGCCCTCAAGGTCTAGAATTTTCTTTAACTTCAAATTCAACCTATTTAATGTAAATTCAATTTAAAATATATATGTAACTACAAGTCCAGTTTATTTAATACTTCTAGCATATGGCATTTTCTTTGTGGGAAGGCTTGCAACTATGTAATAGGTGTATGGATATTCATTTTATCTATCATTTTTTTTTGGGGGGGGGTGAGTTTTGGTAGAGTGTCTTACAGAGGAGTTGCTCTTTTCATCTAAGTTTTCAAGCTTATGGGCATGAAGTTGCCCATAATATTTCCTTATTATTCTTATAAAGACTGGGGGGTCTTTAGTGATATTTCTTCTTTCATTTCTGATATTGGTAGTTTATGTTTTCTTTTTTTTTGGCTTGCTCTGGCTGGACATTTATTAATGTTATTGATTTTTTTCAAATAATGTGTGTTTGGTTTCATTGATTCCTGCTATTTTTTTGTTGTCAAAGTTTTCAGTTTCATTGATTGCTGCTTCCTTTGGTTTTGAGGTGCTTTTCTTAATGTAGTTTCTTAAGTTGACAAGCTTAGGTAATTAATTTGAGGTGTTTCCTCCATTCTCCAGGTAGGAGGATAAAGGGAGCTGAGGATGCTGTCATTTGCGTAGTGCAGGGCGGAAATGGTCCATCCCACAGTCTGCAGCTGCTGCATCCCCAGTGAGGAGGGTCAGGGTGCTTCCTTTTTGCTGATATTCCCCTAGTGCAAGCAGGAATGGTTGAAGGGACTTCACCTTTACCTTCTTCTACAGCAGGGAATGGGAGATACCTATTATTTTTTAGGTAAAGCATAAACGTCCTATCTAATAAAAGAGTAATATGCACTCCAACACACAAGATGACTGGCCCCATGTGGTCAAAGATGGCTGCCCCATGTGGACACAAGATGGCCAGCAGGGGAGGGCAGTTGGGAGCCTGCAAGGGAGAGAAGTTGGGAGTGATCAAGCCTGCAGGGGAGAGCAGTAAGGGTGACTAGGCCAGCAGAGGAGGGAAGTTGTGGGTAACTGGACCTGCAGGGAAGGGCAGTTTGGGGAGACCCAGGCTTGCAGGGGAGAGCAGTTGGGGGGGGGACCAGGCCTGCAGGAGAGGGTTAGGGGTGACCAGGCCTGCAGGGAAGGGCAGTTAGGGGCAATCAGGCTGGCAGGGAAGCATTTAGGCATCAATCAGGCTGTCAGGGGCGTGGTTAGGGGGTGATCAGGCTGGCAGGCAGAAGCAGTTAGGGTCAAACAGGAAAGCAGGCAGGCAAGCAGTTGGGAGCCAGCAGGATCGGGCCTAAACGGGCAGTTGGACATCTCTCAAAGGGTCCCAACTTGGAGAGGTTGCAGCCTGGGCGGAGGGACCCCTGTGTAAATTAGAAAATTTCAAATAGATTCCCTCTGTCCCATAAAAATGAAAAATTTAAGAGCATTGTCCATGTTTTGGTGTATCAAGTTTAATCCCAAGATTATTTGTATTTTTAGAAATATATATTTTAAAGTATATTTTTATTGATTTCAGAGGGGAAGGGAGAGGGAGAGAGAGATCAAAACATCAAGGATGAGAGAGAGAATCATCTCACAACCTGGCATGTGCCCTTGACCGGAATTGAAGCCGGGACCCTTCAGTCTGCAGGCTGATGCTCTATCCACTGAGCCAAACTGGCTAGAGCCAAAAAAAATTTTTTTTATTGTTTTTTTTTTCTTTTTTCTTTTAGAGAGGGAGGAAGGGGGCGGGAGAGACAGAGAAACATCCATGTGAGAGCGCACCATGTATCTGCTACCTCAATCCAGGCATGTGCTTGACTGGGAATCAAACCGGCCACTTTCGGTGTATAGCAGGATGCCCCATCAGCTGAGCGACACCCTGCAGGGTCATTTGTATTGTTTTGACATATAATGACACTGATAATGAAATTTTTTTCTGGAAATTAGGATTTATTATAAGAATAATATTAACGACATTCAAACTGGTATATCAAAACCTAAATGTTGAGTTGAGAGGAAAAGTGGTATGTGGTGGACCAAGGCTTTTAGATAAATTGCCTCTTTTACTGCTGATGAAAATCTTATGAGGGAGCTATTGCTGCTCTCATCTTACAGCGGGAAGAGAGCAGGAAAAGCCCGAAGCAGCTATTTATGCGGAGTCTGATGGCTGCTAAGTGACAGGGAGTTGTCAGATCGTGTCTGTCTCGCCCTCTTCCCTAGCAGCCATCTTCTACTCTTCAATGCCAGGTTTCTTCTGAACGCTACACCCATAATCGTATGCAATTCCAGAGAGCATCGGGGTTACTGAGGAGAACGAGTTTTGGTACCAAACGGAGAGGGGTTTGCAATCGATTTCTGCCACTGGACCCTGAACTCCAGATGGATTTGTTCTGCTGCTTTCCTGAACACTTGATAACTCTGATCTCACTGCATTTTTAGAACCGTCTTATGGAGCAGTGCTGTTGTTATGACTGTCTCACACACAGCAAACTGACCAGGGTCAGCTGAGTCTGCAGCTCTTCCGAAGTTCTGTCTTTACTTCCAGTTTCTCAGTTGTGCCTTTTTTTAAAACATCTTTATTGATTTTCCACAGAGAGGAAGGGAGAGGGATAGTAAACTAGAAACATCGATGAGAGAGAAACATTGATCAGCTGCTTCCTGCACGCCCCGGGACCCCTCAGTCTGCAGGCCGACGCTCCATCCACTGAGCCAAACTGGTTTCGGCAGTCATTGCCTTTTTTTATTCAGCGAAAAGAAAATATTCTAGAGTTCTTACATGTCCTTCACAAGGTTCATAGGGATGGGTGCATTTTACAGTGCACACAGATAGCTAAAGGGAAGTCCTGGCTTATCAAATAGTCTCTGTGATGTAGCAATATTGTACTTGTCCTCCAGCATATTATTTGGATGTATAATATGACTTTTTAAAAAAATAATATATTTTATTGCTTTTTTACAGAGAGGAAGGGAGAGAGATAGAAAGTCAGAAACATTGATGAGAGAGAGACATCGATCAGCCACCTCCTGCACGCTCCACAGTGGAGATGTGCCCGTAAGCAAGGTACATGCCCCCAACCAGAATCAAACCTGGGACCTTTCAGTTCACAAGCCGATGTTCTATCCACTGAGCCAAACCGGTCTTGGCGACTTTTTAAAAAATATGTTTTTATTACTGATTTTAGAGAGGAAGAGAGAGAGAGAGACAGAGAGAGAGAGAGAGAGAGAGAGAGAGAGAGAGAGAGAAACATCAGTGATGAGAGACTTGTTGATCGGCTGCCTCCTGTACGCCCCCCACTGGGGATCCAACCTGCAACCCAGGCGTGTGCCTTGAATGGGAATTGAACTGTGACCTCCTAGTTCATAGGTCGACGCTCAGCCACTGAGCCATGCCAGCCAGGCTAACAGTTATTTTTAATGTCAGGTTCCTGGATGGGTTGTGAGCAGTTGGTGCATCTTCAGATTTGTATATGAATTATTATTTATGTGAATTCTTGTAGGCAGGAGGGTATAGCTTTTAAGAGATTCTCAAACAGTGATCTCATATCCCAACATGGTAAGCATCACTATTTTATAGGAATGCAAACTAACTAATGGTCACTGTGTCTGTCCATTTAAAAAAATGGGACCAGGTGGACAGATAGGGCAGAACTGGTAGAGGGGGTGCAGAATATACTGGGAAGGAAACGAACAGAGCCAGCTCATTGTGCAGACAGGGAAAAGTTAACACCAGTGATATAATCCAGAGGACCTCTTGATCCATTGTGTTTAAAAAGAAATCAATAAACTGCTAAATAATATTCTAATTAAGAGCACAGTTTTAGTCCATCCAGAGTGGCTCAGTGGGTGAGCATCGGCTTATGGACCTGGAGGTCACGGTTCGATTCCCTTTCAGGGCAATGCCCGGGTTGTGGGCTGGATCCCCAGTTGGGGGTGTACAGGAGGCAGCCAATCAGTGATGTTCTCTCATCATTGCTATTTCTCCCTTCCTCTCTGAAATCAATAGCGTGTATTTATAAGGAAAGAACACTTTTCACGCAGACCTCAGTGTGAGGATGGTGCACAGCGGCAGCCCGGAGTGGATCGGACTAGTCCCGTTGCATGGTTACGTCAGCGCAAAAAGCACAGTCATTGATAAACAGGATTCACTGTCTCAGAGACTTTGTAATAATACAACTATTGAGTGCTCTTATTTTTTATGATGTCCTAATCACATTTTGTATTCGTGGTCCGGACAGAGAGGAGCACTTCGCTGATCTGATTGAGCTCTGCCTAATGTAATGTGTGCGCTGGTTTCCTGCAGACAGCGGCCGCTCCTGGGGCACAGACAGCCAGCTCGCCTGTTTGAGCAGGGATCTGGGCCGGGCAGTCCCAGCCGGAGGAGGCACTGGCAAGGCAGATGGGCCTGTGGCAGGCATCGAGACGGGGACTGGCAAACTTCTTCGGGGAAGGGCCAGATAGTTGGTATTTTAGGCTGCGTAGGCCAGATGGTCTCTGTTGCTCCTACTCAGCTCTGTTCTTGTAGCATGTTAGCAATCTTAGACACATGTAAACAAATGCGTGTTCCAGTGAGTCTTCATTCACACAAAGAGGCAGGAGGCCAGTGGTTGCTGCCATCCTGATCTAGAATCAGGCCGGTGGGGTTCCCAGTTGAGGACAAGAGTGCTACAGGATTAAAACAAGAGTAAGCTCGTGGTTTGACACTTACATAAAGCATTGGAGAAGCCACATGAGAAATAGTTGTTGCCGAAACCGGTTTGGCTCAGTGGATAGAGCGTCGGCCTGCGGACTGAAAGGTCCCGGGTTTGATTCTGGTCAAGGGCATGTACCTTGGCTGTGGGCTCATCCCCGGTAGGGGGTGTGCAGAAGGCAGCTGATCCATGTTTCTCTCTCATCGATGTTTCTAACTCTCTATCCCTCTCCCTTCCTCTCTGTGAAAAAATCAATAAAAAATATTAAAAAAAGAAAAAGAAATAGTTGTTATGTAGGAGGCCTGTTTTACATTTTAGGTAGCTGAGCTCTCTGCTGCCTCATTTCTGGGGACCTCTACCCGGGTGGAGTGTGAGGGCGTTAAGAGGAAGAAGGTAGGGAAAGGCTGGAAACCAGGGGTTGGTCATGCTGGAGTGGAAGGCTTCTGAATTTGAGGAGAGGAGCGGTCCAGCTGATGGAGATGCCTGAACGTGCCTGCCCTGGGAGAGCTTGGGTCAGGTGGCATGGGTGGAGGATGCTGATGTTGAAGAAGAGGTCACAGCAGGAGTGCTCGGGTCAGGTGGCATGGGTGGAGGAGGCTGATGTTGAAGAAGAGGTGAGGACACTGCGAAGGGAGAATTGTCCTTATTGTGGAAGCGGCAGGGCCTTTCCCCATCTTGCTCCCATCTCCGGGGAGTGAGAAAGAATTTTTCATTCTCTTCATCTTGGGGTGTATCAGCTACCCCCCTCCCCATGTTTCCAGGAGAGGCAAAGGCCCAGGGGAACCTCTTTGTGGTAAGTGGAGGCAAAGGTAGGCTGCTGGTAGGGGCTTTAGGTTAGGGATGGGGTGAAGGTTGCGAAGTAATTGGGGGGGCTATGAGTAGAGGTTTCTTTGGAGTCTGAGTGCTTGTTGGCCTGAAGTTGGAGAGGGTGGGACAGAGTGGGTAGTTTCATATCCTCATCCTGTTAGTAGCCCAGGTGGGGAAGCATCAGGAGGGAGATGAGTTAGAGAGATAGCTTCTAGTGCATATATTTCTTTGGAGGGGGGAAGATATATTTCATTTATTTCAAAATTGTATTTATCACATCGATTGGGGCCACATTGGACAATATGAACATTTTGGTTACATGTGTGGGTTTCTATGTTACAAGATCTATGTATTGCCCTTGTGTCTACCACCCATGTCAGATCTTCTTCTGTCACCTTATATTAGGACCCTCTTTCCTCTCCTCCTTCCCTTTGGCACCACCGCTGCTTGTGTTTATGTTTCAGTTTTAGCCGAGACCGGTTTGGCTCCGTGGGTAAGTTTCAGTTTTATGTCCACTAGAGGCGCGATGCACGAAATGCTTGCGAGGGTCGGCTCCCCCAGCATTGGCCCTCGCAGCCCCCCAGCTGCTGCCTCAGCCCTCGCAGCTCCTGCTTCGTCCGGAAGGTCATCTGGAAGGTTGTCCTGCTGTTCGGCTGTTTGGTAGATTTGCATATTACCCTTTTATTTTTATAGATATGAGCACAATCATATGGTTCTTAGCTTTTTCTATTTGACTTATTTCACTTAGCATAACTTCCTCAAGGTCCATCCACATTGTTGCAAATGGTGCTATTTCATCCTTTCTTATGGCTGAGTAGTATTCCATTGTGTACATGTACCACATGGGGAAGATATGTTTTAAACTAAGGAGTTGAGAAGCATCGAACAGGACTGGGTCAGTTTCTCTGGTGGCAGAGAAATAGAGGGGATTTTGGTTGTAGAGAGAAGAGGCAATTTATTCCTATATAGTTTTGGGAGGTGTATTCCATATGAGGAAATGGATTATATTATACGTGGTATTTGCAAAGCAGGGCTGCCAATTCTTAAATTTCCAGATAAAAAGAGCTATGTATTTCATAACTGCATTAAGGTGCTTTTTGAATATGTCATAGTGATATTCTTGCATCCAGAAGCTGAAATAGAAGTAGCCATATAGGGTTGTGGAACAGACTAGACATTTAAAAAATATTAAGTTCCTGAGGCTCTAAATTATTAACGCACAATCTTAATTTATGACCGATAATTTATACTTATTTATAATTTAAATAAGTACTATTTTGCTTTTAAGGTTCGTTGCCACTGTAAGTTAGAAACTTAGGGAGAAGGATTTCTTTAAAAAAAAAGTTGTTGATTTCAGAAAGAAAGGGCAAAGGGGAGAGAGAGAGAAACATTCGTGATGAGAGAGAATCATTGATTGGCTGCCTTCTGCACAGCCTCCTACCAGGGCAGCCGTGGCATGTGCCTAACCAGGAATGGAACTACTACCTCCTGGGTCCTGGGTCGATGCTCAACCACTGAGCCAGGCCGGCCGGGCGGGAGAAGGATTCCCTCATGGGTCTCCTTAGGGACCTGTGCTTAAGCTGACATCCATGGGAAACTTTCCTGCAAGCGTCTCCTGTGCCTTACCTTGCTTTGTGAGCGAATGGAAGTAATGCGGACTTTGAGGTTGTGATAAGAACATTCCTGAATCGTTATTGATAGTCTGTTTGTTGAGATATCATTTTGCTGGCGGCCTCTAGCTCGCTAGCCTATGGAAAACATCCAGGGTCTGTTTCCTCAGGGGCAGTTTCTTTCTTTTTTTTTTTTTAATATGTTTTATCGATTTTTTACAGAGAGGAAGGGAGAGAGATAGAAAGTCAGAAACATCGATGAGAGAGAAACATTAATCTGCCGCCTCCTGCATGCCCCACACTGGAGATGTGCCCGCCAGCAAGGTACATGCCCTTGACCGGAATCGAACCTGGGACCTTTCAGTCGCAGGCCGACGCTCTATCCACTGAGCCAAACAAGTCTTGGCCCTCAGGGGCAGTTTCTGTTAGCTTCTTTGCATGGACATGCTTTCTGGGTTCTTCGTATGCTTTGTAATTTTTGTGGTGGGAGACTGGACATTTGATTATTGTAATACTAGAGGCCCGATGCATGACATTCTTGCAAGGGGCTCAGCCCTCAGAGCCCCTCACAGCCCTTCAGCCGGTTCCGTGTGGAAGGTTGCCTAGACGGTTGGTCGTTCTGCTGTTTGGTCTAATTAGCATATTAGCTCTTTATTATATAGGATGGTAACACCAGAGCTCAGATTCTTCCCGCTCCTGAGGGTTCCTTTTTATTTATGTGTGTCATCCTTGTGTACTTGTTCGGTGACTTTTCTAACCGAGCTTTGTAATGACGGCATTCTTTGTTGTGTGTGGTCTCCAAAGTCTCTGTTCCTTTGGCTGGTGGTTGGCAGTATTTTAATACATTTCCTTGAACGCTGGAGCCAGAAAAAATAAGGAGCCCTCCCGGGCTTTGTAGATGGACTGCGTGGCTCTCCTTCCGTGCGGAGCCAGGTTGCTTATGACTCTGCCTTCGCTTCACTTCCTCTGGTTCTGAGTGTGAAAATGAGCCAGAGGCGAAAGTGTGGCGTCTTCTCATGTCTTCTCTGAGCATAGGGTCTGCCCAGATCCCCCGGCTCCTGGGCTCCTGCACCGGGCAGCTTCTGAATGCGCCAGTTCTTCAAAGAATCTCACCCCCCATCTGTCCCCCAGGCCGTTGGTGGGTCTGTTGTTGGCCTTACTCTAAGGTTTGGCTCAGCCAGCAGGGGCTGTTCGTATTTGCTTTCAGTGTTCTGTGTAGTGCCTTCTGTCTAGCTGCTTTCTCGCTCTGAAGGACTTCCGTGACAGGCATAGGATGATCTTCACACAGTGTCATATCGATTGCTGTGTATAGTCTTGTCTTTAGACATTACTCATTGATCCTCTGAATGAATCACTTGCGGTTCCCCAAAGATATCACGCTATTTCATGAACCTCCAAGTCTTCACACATACCTCTTCCAGGAATTCTGTCACATGCTCTTCTTTTTATATATTTTTAATATCTGTACCAGATAAAATTTGATAATGTTCAGTTTAGGATTTTTGTATGAGGGATATTTATAATTTTTATTTTCTTCTTGTTTTGGTTTTGTCACGTTGTACTTTAAAAATAATTTTTGCATTAAAAATGTCAAATTTATTGGTATGAGGTTCTTAATGTATTATTCGTTCTGTAGCATCAGTAGTAATATTCCTCATTTCCCTTTTGATAATGGTAATCCATATTTTTTCCTTGAGTAGTTTTGATAGGGGATAATTAATTTACTAGTCTTTATAAAGCCAACTTTTAATTATATAAATTTTCATTATTGTAAGACTTCTATTTCAGAGATTTCTGCTTTTATTATTCCCTTATACTTTCTTGTTTATTGTTCTTTTTCTAGTTTTTTTTGAGTTGAAATTGATTATCAATTTTCTTTTTAAAAAAATTATATTTTATTGATTTCTTACAGAGAGGAAGGGAGAACGATAGAGAGTTAGAAACACCGATGAGAGAGAGACATCGATCAGCTGCCTCCTGCACGCCCCCTACTGGGGATGTGCCCACAACCAAGGTACATGCCCTTGACCAGAATCGAACCTGGGACCTTTCAGTCCGCAGGCCAACGCTCTATCCACTGAGCCAAACCGGTTTCGGCTGTTTATCAATTTTCTAATGCATACATTTAGAACTACCACAAATTTCTCTCTAAACACTGATGTAGCTTCATCTTACAAATTTTGATGTGTAGTGGTTTTGGTATTTAATGAAAAATATTGTCTAATTGTCCTTGCGACTTGAAAGTCTGTTGCGGAATTTCAAGCATGAGGAGCCTGAGCATTCTGGCAGTCCCAGCACCACCTTAAGCCAATTGCAGGTCTTGGGGTTTTCTGTCACCCCGTGTCGAGGCTGCCAAAAGCACTCAGCCTTTGGCAGTGTCTTCTAAATAGACAGATTTCTCCCCGCCAAAGTAGCTTTGAATGCTTGGAATTTGCAACTTCTTCGTGTTGGCTTGGCAGATCTCCCCACTTTGTTACTTCCAGCAGGCTTTTAAGATTTTAAAATTGTTCTTAGCTGTTTCAATTGTCCTCAGTGGTGGGTTTGTCCGAATTACCTCATCTGACATGATTGGAAGTGAAAAATCAGGACAGATGACTTAGCCTTTTATTTAACTGTGCTTTCGTTTTCTCAGCCTTAAGACGGGGTTGATAACTCCTCACTATCTCTCAGTGTTTGGGGGATTTTATTTTATTTTTAAACATATTTTTATTGGTTTCAGAGAGGATGGGAAAGGAAGAGAGAGAAAAGAAACATCAATGATGAGAGAGAATCATTGATCGGCTGCTTCCTGGATGCCCCTCCTGGGGACCGAGAGCCCACAACCTGGGCATGTGCCTTCGACTGGAATCGAACCCAGGACCCTTCAGTCCGCAGGCCGACACTCTATCCACTGAGCCAAACCAGCTAGGGCAGGTTTGGGGAATTTTAAAATGAAGTAATACATTATGCGCTTATAGTAGTATCTGTCATGTAAGAAATCTCGATTGATTGTTTCATTAGTTTGAGAACATTGCAGTTTGCTGCTCTTCAGAAACTAGCCGCCTTCTTGCCCAAAGTAAGCTGGCTGGGATTATGAAAGATTTACAAATAACATTCATATTGATTGACCCTTCCGTCAGCCCTAATTTGGGTAGATAATTCTCCCCCCCCCAATGTTTTTAAGACTATAATATAAGGAAATTTCAATTTTATCTAAAACTAGATAATGACCCTTATATCTGTGTTGTATACATGTATGTGTACGTATGTATGTATGTGTGAATATGTAATAAGTACCGATATGTGTATGTTGTTATGTTTCTATGCATATATAAATATATAAAGGCTAAATGGGAAGCTATTGTGATTATTTAAAATACGGTCTTGGTAAAATAATTGGGCTGAACTAAGGAGAACAAAATGAAGTGGAATTGTGATCCTGTTTTAAATATTTTTAAATTCGAAAAATCATATAGACAAGAGAAAATGATAATAAAAACAGCCAAAATCAGTTAAGTCCGGTGATGGCTATTTTAGCAATCCTAGAGCATGAAAAACAAACCCAGCTAACAGTATAGCTCTGAAGGTAGCATGCACATGTGCTATTGCTGTATCCCAAAGATCTGTATTTTTCAGTGTATTTGATTTTCCTTCTTTTGCCTCCACCTAATTTTTGTGCAGAGGAAATTTAACTTAATCTATTCTGTGTCAACATTCAACTCATCAGTACAATGTTCAGTCTTGCAGTACATTTTTTCAACCTGTAAAATGAAACGGTCTTAATACATTAAGGTTTAACGAAAGCCAAAATAAAGTTATTTTGAGATCTAGAGAAATATATGGCAATTTAAAAATTCTTCTACGTTGTAAATAACTTCTTTTTTGACAAAAATGCTATATCCCGATATTCCTGTAACTTAATGTCTTTTAAATTTTCTTATGCTAATATATGTCTTAAAGTTACCTTAAGGTAATTATTTTCATGATTTTGTTTTCTAGGTTAACAGAACCTTCTGGATATTTAACAGATGGTCCAATTAACTATAAGTATAAAACTAAATGTACATGGCTAATTGAAGGCTAGTAAGTATACTTATTTCATTCTAAAATGATAAAGAAGGTGTCACATCAATGTTAAAGCAGTAAAGTATAACAACTTTATAATAATAAAGGTTATTGAATTGCTTATTAAAAAATCTACCAGCATTCATGACATTTTTATGGACTTTACAATCTTTAGAAATCACATTTAATTTAAGTTACAATACCCATCACTTGTGATAATAGTTTAATTTTTACATGTATTTTATTTTTTAAATATGTATTTTATTGATTTCAGAGAGGAAGGTAGAGGGAGAGAGAGAGAGAAACATCAACGATGAGAGAATCACCGATTGGCTGCCTCTGGCACATTCCCCACTGGGGGGTTAAGGCCCAACCAGGCATGTACCCTCACCAGGGATCAAACCATGACCTCTTGGTTCATAGGTCGATGTTCAGCTGTTGAGCCACATCTGCCAGGCTAATTTTTACATATATTTTATTTTTGATATTTGATAGTGTGTCATTTTAAAACAAGTAGGCATTTCTTGGCTTCTTTTAAACATCTTGTTATAGAATTTGAAGATTCCATAGAAAGTAAAAATATTCCATGCCAAATTATACTATTGATTTATATTAATGAGCATTTTAGTTCTGAGGGTGTTAAAAAGAGAACAGTTTATTGAAAATAGTGAATTTTCCTTTTAGAGTTATTTTTTAGTAGTTAGGGCTGCAGACTGAATTTATCTGTTTAAACATTGTGAATGGATCATAAATGAATCGATATGAATTGTTTGAACAATATTCATGATTTTTAAAGAGTACCTTTGGAAAACTGGCAGTTTGGGGTATACTTACAGAGTTTTTTAGGACCTGAAAGTTATTAATTACCTATGCACCTATGGTCTCATTTTATTTCCTTGTTAATAGTATTTCCTATTGAGACCTTTCAGTTAAAATTTGAAGACCTTCTGGGCCTCTGGTTAAAGTTTGTGTAGAAATCACAATAGTTGCTTCTTGCGTGTTGAATTTAAAAATTCAACGTTATTCAAGAACAATGTTCTTGTATATTAAGTATACAGTTCAATAGGTTTCAGTAATGTACGCAATCTATTTTACTTCCACCTTAATCAGGAGATCGAACATTCCCCGTGGACTGAATCTTTAGAAAATGATGATACATACACATGGTCTGGTAGTGGATTTTGAAGTTGCATGTCTTTTTTATTGTTTAAATGTGACAGCTTATCGGTCTCTTACACTGACGTACGGATTTATAGCAAAGTTAAGGATTTATAGCAACATTATCTGTAATAGGTGACAAGGATTTATAGCAAAATTATCTGTAAATGGACTGTGCTTTGTGTATTATACATTAATTTTAAAATATTTTATTTCCTTTTAGTCCAAATGCAGTGTTAAGATTAAGATTCAATCATTTTGCTACAGAATGTAGCTGGGATCACATGTATGTTTATGATGGAGATTCTATATATGCACCTTTAATAGCTGTACTTAGGTGAGTACTTATGTTTAATTGATGAACTTACAGCTTTAGGAAAGTAACTACATAATTTATTAATTTTAAAGATATACTGACCTGTAGTCCAAAATAAATTTTCAGAGATATTGACCATCAACTTAGGTGTATATATAATGATGTTGGTATGATATAGTAGAGATAAATGAGTTTTATATCAGAAATGTAGATTTCTGAATGAATGTCCTTTGTTTTTTGCTGTATATAGTATATTCTTTTAGAGTGATTTGATGATGTTTTCAGGACTATTTGAACAAATTAACATAAATTCTAGCTGACAAACAAATAAATAGATGGGGGTATATATATCTTGCTGGCTTTTTATTTTGGCAAAATGATGCAATTTGCAATTTTTATAAAAAGGTTAAATTATGCTTTACGTAATCCTAACTAAAAAAAAAGATTAATATGCAAATTGACCATCACTCCAACACACAAGATGGCTGCCCCCATGTAATCAAAGATGGTTTGCCCCTATGTGGACACTAGATGGTCACCACAAGATCACCATCAGGGGAGAGCAATGGGGAGGGACCAGGCCTGCAAAGGAGGGCGGTTGGGGGCAATCAGGCCAACAGGAGAGGGTAGTTGGGAGGGACCAGGCCTGCAAGGGAGTGCAGTTGGGGGAGATTAAGCCTGCAGGGGAGAGCAGTTAGGAGTGACCAAGCCGGCAGAGAAGAGAAGTTGGGGCAACCAGGCTGGCAGGGGAGCAGTTAGGCATCAGTCAGGCTGTCAGGGGAGTGGTTAGGGGGTGATCAGCTTGGCAGGCAGAAGTGGTTAGGGGCAAACAGAAAGGCAGGCATGTGAGCAGTTGGGAGCCAGCAGTCTTGGATTGTGAGAGGGATGTCCGACTGCCCGTTTAGGCCCAATACCAGCCTGATCGGGCCTAAACGGGCAGTTGGACATCTATCGAGGGGTCCCAGATTGGAGAGGGTTCAGGCTGGGCTGAGGGACAACCTCCCTCCTCCCCTCCCTTCCCACCTCTGGGCATGAATTTCATGCATCGGGCCTCCAGTGGTTTAATAAAGGAAGTGTGTCCATCAGTTCTCAGATTACAGAATTTTGGTTGCTTCAAAATACTTTATTAGTAGTCAGGTAGTCAGGTTTAATTTTAAAACCACATCATTTTTAATATTTTAAAAATCTTCCTTTGAATGTACAAATTATAAAATGTTTTGCAAAATAGGAGGAAATATTATTAGGCATAGATAAATTATGAACATGTAGCGTAGATTTTGTGTATCAGTTAATCAATGTGATTGTTGACCAGAGTTACTCATTATTCCTTACTTTAGTTATTTACATAGTATCTTTTATGTGTTCAGTCATTGTTAAAAATTTAAACATAGATAAAAGTTTATTCCCTATAAAATTTTCATTTTCTTTTGTTGCCAATATTCGGTTTATCAGGAATGTGCACTATTGTTTTTTTTGGACAGACATGTAAAGACTTGTGTTTCCAAATGACTGTTTCAGAGTGACAGCTTGGGAGCTTGGACCTATATCATTATTGCTCAGATACTTGTAGAACTTAATTTCTGCAACGTCTGAAAATACATAAAGAGTGGCCATGACTAGCCCTTCATCTAAGTGTAGGAGATGGAAACGGGGGAGTGCCTCCCGAATAATCACATCGGGAGATGATTCAGTGTGACAATTAGCTGAGGTCCTGGGTTCATACATTTACTCTGTAGCCATTTAGATGTCACTCTGCTGCCATTACTCTGTTTCATGACACTATCGACTGACCATCATTTAGCTGTGTGCCTTTCATTTGTTTTTCCCGTAGTTGTAATGACTTTGCATTAATTAGCAGCGGTCCGTTAACACTCTTACCTACCCTTTCTCGACACCGAAGGGAACTTCTGTAAGGTAATTAGCAGATGGGATTTAGTATGTGACCTTGACGATGGGACCGGTGACTTCTCATTAGCGCGTGTTCCTGTTAGGCGTCCGGAGGGAGATGAAAGCATCCTGCTCGTTGAAAAGCACGGCGGTGGGCAGCTTAAATGCCACGCAGTCCGCCCTGGCTGGTGTGCCTGGGTGGACCGTCGTCCATCACACCAAAGGTGGCTGGTGTGATTCCTGTCCGGGCACTCACATCAGTTCCAGGTTTCAGGTTCGATCCCCAGGGTGGGGACAGGGGCACGTATGAGAGACAACTGATCGATGTTTCTCTCTCACACCCATGTGTCTCTCTCTCCCTTCCTTTCTCTAAAATCAATTAAAAAAAATTAACTGTCATGTAATCCTCGCAAGGACCTTGTGGAAGAGTTATTTTATCCCATTTCACAGTTGAGAAAATGAGACTCTGAGAACTTAAGTTTTACATAGAATAGATGGTAGTGTCTGAGAAATTAAAATTTACATATAATAGATGGTAGTGTCAGGATTAGGACTTGATAGTTTAGTGACTTAAAATCTAAATGGTATGTCACTAAGAACTCAGAATCTAATTGTCCAAATTATTCCATACGCGACACATATTTGATAATGCACGCAGTTCCAGAGGCTGTCACAGCCTGGAGGATGTGAGGAGGAAGAGAAAGAGGAGTGCAGGGACTGAGACACCGACCACTGGCATTTCGGCCAGGCTTCACCGGTTGAGGGCACAGCCCTTCCTCAGACACCAGCTGCAAGTCCAAGAGTCCCCCAGGCCCCTGATACTTCTGATCGCCTGGCTACACATTTAGGGGTGCCCACAACCCTGGAGGTTCAGTAATTCACTGGGATGACTCACAGAGCTCAGGAAAGCACTGTACATGTCATTATCGTTTTATCATGAAGGATAAAAATCATAACCTGCCACATGAGGCGACCCATAGGGAGAGTCTGGGAGGATCACAAACAAAACACCTGTGTCCTGGGGACATGTCACCCTCCCAGCTCCCAGCTCACTCCTGTGTATCTCCATGCAGGAGGCTCACCGCAGCTACAGGGGTCAGTGTTGCCTGGGATTTCGCTATCCAGGCCTGATTGATTGAGCCATGGGCCACAGGCCCAGCTCACTCTCCGGCTCCACCCTCTCTCTGGAAGTCAGATTGATTTCCTCTGGCCCAAAGCCTGGGCCCTTTAAATCACCTGGTTGGTCTTTCTGGTGTGTCCAGCTTCCATCCCGAGTCCTCTCATTGCCATAAAACATGGAGCATCGCAGAGACACGCCCATCCCTGGGGAAAGCCCAAGGATTTGGGGATAGATCTCTATACAGTAGTTAGCCACTGGCAACATGTACATAGAGCACACAGCACATGGAATGTTACGATCTCATTTTGAAAAGAGCACCCTCTGATTTCAGGAGAAGTAACTAATTCTTCATGGTGACTTGCATCATGAGTAGAATGAGAGGCATGAGGGCCAGAAAGGATGTCATTTTGATAGAGAAAAACATATGCACAAAGGCATAGACGCAGTAAAGTGCATTATAGCTTGGGATAATTGATAGTAATAAGTGGTTTTGAGTCACTTGATTATAGGAAATGGGAAGGATAGGCAGGAGCCAGATTACCCACCAACAGTAGTCAGTGATGTCTACTGAGTGCTCATTATGTGACAGGTAGTGTGCAAGAGTGCTTAACATACACTGACTCATTGCATCCTCCCAATGACTGATACTAGCTATTGTTACTGCTATTTGTAAACAAAGGAGGGAGGCATAGAGATTCTGTGAGTGACCCAAAGTTGCCTCGCGGATAAGTGATGGAGTCAGAATACAGTACGAGGTCAGGTAACCCCTCAGTCACTGCACTATTGCTTTCTTGTCCTGGTATATCACACTGAAGGCATTGGACTTTGTAGGCAAGACTTTTTAGATTTTAGAGAACGGATTGGATTGAAATCTTTAAAAAACGTTTTTATGATTTCAGAGAGGAAGGGGAGAGAAAGAGAG
>PVJN01009934.1:0-58536 GCA_004026805.1 Lasiurus borealis
AGCTCTCCTCCGTCAACAGCTCAGAGGGCTTGCCTCCACACTTAGGGATCACGCCCTGCCCACCTCTGGGAGCCTCTCCAGTGGCAGCTTTCCCGCAGCCAGGCTCCCAAGGCGTACGCGTCTCTGTTGTGTGAGGGTAGGAGACCTCACCCCGACCTGGGCGAAATCTGACCCTTCCTCGCGCTGCGCGGATCTCCGAATCCGCCGCCCGCGCGTCCTTGCTGCCTGGAAAGCCGTGCTCTGTGTCCCCGGCTGCTCGGGGTGCCTCCGTCCGCCGCAGCTTTCAGACCTCCCTCTTATCCCAGGTGCAGTCTGATCTCACCGTGTGCTCCATGGATCTCTGAGTCCGCTGCGTGTCCGTGTCCGTGCTGATTGGAGAGGGGAGCTCTGGGTCCCCGGGTCCCCAGCTGTTTGATGTGTGCGCAGCTGCCGGCTTCAGATGGCTGTAGACATCCACCTCCCTCTGAAAGATGGCGGGGTCTCCGCGCTCCTGCCGGGGGCTTGGGCGGGCAAAACCCCTTTGCAGTGGGGCTGCCCGGCTGGGAGAGCCCCGTCCAGCAGTTCCCCGCCTTCTCCTGGAGGATAACTGGCTCCCAACTTGCCTCCAATCACTCCCAGTGTGACTCCCAGCCCCTCTCTCTCCCTCTGCCCAGCGACAAAGCTCCAGATGCGTCTGTTTACTCCGCCACCATTTTTTTTCCACCTGAATGTTTCTTATGTTAATAGAACACAAATCCATTCCTTGACCATAAATTAAGTTTCACTTTTTCATGAGCTATGGTAAATATAAATGCAACAAATATGGGAAATTGTTTTGATCATTAGAAAATAATGACTATTTACATGAATTGCATTTTTTAGTTTTTGATGGACTCTAAAACAACTTTAAGAATAGGTATACATTTGGATGAATATGTCATATTGGAATAAATGAAATATACACTGAATGGCCAGATTATTATGTTATTATTATCTCTGAATGCATAATAACCTGGCCACTCAGCTATTATGTTATTATGATCTCTGAAAGAATAATAATCTGGCCACTCAGTGTGTGTGTGTGTGTAATAAGAAAGTATGCAAATTGACCATCACTCCAATGCACAAGATGGTGGCCCCCATGTGGTCAAAAATGGCAGCTCCCATGTGGACACAAGATGGCCACCACAAGATGGCCAGCAAGTGAGGGCAGTTTGGGAGGGACCAGGCCTGCAGGGAAGGGCAGTTGAGGGGGACCAGGTCTGCAGAGAAGGTGGTTAGGGGCAATCAGTCTGACAGGGGAGCAGTTAGCCATCAATCAGGCTGGGAGGAGAATGGTTAGGGAGTGATCAGGCTAGCAGGCAGAAGCGTTTCAGGGCAATCAGGAAGGCAGGCAGGAGAGCAGTTGGAAGCCAACAATTCTGGATTGTGAGAGGGATGTCCAACTGCCTGTTTAGGCTCTATCCCAGTAGGATCCCTGAAGGGGTCCCAGATTGGAGAGGGTGCAGGCTGGGCTAAGGGACACCCCCTTCACAAATTTCATGCACTCAGTCTCTAGAATGTGTATGTACATATATATACATATATATACACACAAATATACATACTAGAGGACTGGTGCATGAATTTATGCATAGGTGGGGTCCAGCCAGCCTGGCCAGGGGGAGGGGACATGGGTGTTTGTCCAGCCTGCCTGCTGCTCAAACTTCTGGTCGAGGGGGCAATTTTCATATTAGCCTTTTATTATATAGGATATACACTGAGTGGTCAGATTATTATGCATTCAGAGATTATAATAATCTGAACACTCAGTGTATAATATCACTTTGCATGCCTAACATCTTGTATTATGGTTCTTACATGGCAAAGCCTAATATCAGAAGAAATGGAATTGGTGAAGCTAAAAAAGAAGGAAAGTCAGGACTCCTGGGCCAGTGGCTAAAAGATCAAGCAGCATGAAGATTCAGAGAAGCTGAGAATACAGTAGCAGCTCTTCTACTAACTTTCTGGGTCCAAGGGTGGCCCCAAGAGAACCAAGTGAACTCCCTGAATGTGCAGCCAGAGTTGACTGGCCCAAGGCACAGAGCTAGTGAAGGAAATGAAGTTCTTTCATCTCTCTTGAGGTAATAACAGAAATTGCATTACTAAATAAAGCAAACCTTCTATAACTCCCCTCTTGCCCCCCTTCACCTGCCTGCCTTCCTGATTGCCCCTAACCTGCCAGCTTGATCACCCCCTAACCACTCCCCTGCCAGCCTGATTTGATCCTCCAGCATGTAGTGCTGTATCCATGGCCTGAATTTCAGACATTAGTGTAAAATGGAAGTGTAATGTTAATTACTTGTATATTATGTGGTCAAAAGGGATCACTGTTGAGTTTCTACTTTAATCATAGAGAGCCCATTTGATACTCAGATGAAAGAGAGGTAACGATTACCCAGGGTGAATTTAAAACTGATTTTATAATCCTGCTCATTTGAACACTCAGTCCCCAGTTTCTTTGCCTTTTTTTGATCTCCTCCTAATGTGAATTTTTGTACTGAATCACAGGCTTCTGTGTTTTGGTTGTTCCAGCTGAAGCAAAAATGATGCTGTTAGAATATCTCAAAACTCAAGAATTGTAATTTGTTGTGTAAAATTGTGTTTTAAATGATAATGAGTTCTCTATAGGAGAATTAATGAAAGGTATTTCTATGACTCTGTAAAGAAGTTCTCAGAGTGGAATTTTAGATTTTCTTGACTAGAATGTGGAGAGAAATGGATAATTGAGAAGAGTCATAGGCAAAGGTCACAGCATGTGTGTGCATGTGGGTATGTTGTATGCCGGATGTTGTTTACTTTGGAAATAATACCCCACAGCGATATGAAGCCATTTCAATTAGATCTAATTATAGCTATAATTAGGCCAATTAAGGGGCATTACTGGAAAGGAGGAATACTTCTGCATCAATGAATATATCTAACCAAGGAACTGTCAGCCATAAAAAGTAGTGACCATCTAGGGTGAATAATTAGAGTTAATGCAGAAAGATGCACTTTAAGAAGAAAGTGGTATTTTACATTCTCCATGGTATAAATATACTCTAAAAGCTATGTTAGTCATTTCATGTTGATATTATTTTTATCTGTATGATAAACAAATAAGTCAACTTGTTATTGATTAAACTATAAAAGGCTCCAGAATCCTTCACCATTTATAATTAATACAGTTTTCCATGCAGCTTAGTCTTTACTGTTTAATTACAAGGACCTTCTTAAACCAGAGAGCCAAAAAATCCAGGTGGCAAGCTGAATTTACTCAGCTGCAATTTTTAAGAATGCTTCATGATCTGCAAAGTGACATCTGGATATTACTCTGATATTAGTCTCAATTGCTTGTGTTAGAATTATCATTAGATATTTTGATGTTATTTAGACATTAATAATTTTCAAGCAAAGAAAAAATCCCTCCATAAATACATTCTCTCTCCAACATATAAGAGATTAACAATATTTGAATAAAATTCTTGACATGATTTACAATCTACTGAACCTTCCTGTTTCAGACCAACATACCAACACACTTCTTGGCACAGAGTAAGTGTTCAGCAAATATTGCTGAATGACGAAAGACAAGATAATGAAAAGAACATAGTGTCAAACTGACCTAGCCTCACATATTTTAGCTATATGACTTTAAGCCATATATTTAACCTCTCTGGGCTTCAAATTTATCCTCTTTTAATAATACCTACCTGACAAGGCTGCTGTGAAAATGAAATAAGACACCATAAATAAAGCACATTGGATATTGCCTCTGAAATTGTAAGGGTTCAATAAATATTAATTCCTTTCATCAGATGTCTTTGCAATGCTGTGCATGTTGGTAAGTGAGCAGCTGCATCTCAGACAGCATGATAGTTCTGGAATGGTTTAACCTCATTACTTAATTAAAGGTAAATATGTGTGTTACAAAAATAACCACTGTGTAACATTACAATAAAAATGGGAGGTTAGTATATATGGAATAAATTCACTGAGCCATCACCAGTATAAACTTATTTGGATCCAAAATTGAAGTGAAGTAAGAAATGAGGAATGTCTAAGACTTGGGTTCTTAATGCTGGACAAATATTTTTGAATTAATATTTTGTCTTGTGTGTATCACAGGGAACAATTGGTCATAAGGAACAGATCTGACTCCAGCTGGCTGAAGCAAAGCAAGACTGTTGTCCAAGCTGACAGCACAATATTAGGGAACATGCACAGGAATTCAGGTAAACCACCAGAGGTCCTGGACCTGTCAGGAAACCGGCCATTCAGATTATTTGTCTCTCTAGGTTCCTCTTACTCTATAGTCATTTCACCATTGGGAATTCAGGTTTTACTCATTCCTCAAACTGGGCTGCTCCAATCCCAAATTCCCATGGCTCCTTTTTTCAATTATCCAACAGTGAATAATTAAAGCAATCACAGTTCCAGGTTTGGGGTGAAACACTTTGATATATGGGCTCTTTCTAGCCAGCTGATCATCCCAAATGGTTCTCAGAAAGTTGTAAAAGAGGATTTAAGCAAAGGTTGAGCATGACAGGCAAACAAATTAATCTCCTGAATCAGTCTAAAAACCACAATAAATATGTCAAATAGATAGTCTTTATTCTAAACACTGTCCAGAGCTTTCCATAGATTAGCCACTTAACTTCTCAACAATCCTGTGCTGGAACAATAGCTGGTACCTTTGTTCCAGGTGGGGAAAGTGAAGTATTAAAATATGCTGTAATTATCCCAGGACCACAGGGCCAGCAAGGGGCAGAGCTGGGCAGCTAGCCCCAGGTTTTTTTCTTCAGAGTCTGTGAACAGCTCCATTGAACTGCTTTACTACTTATAAATAAGTTTGACTTTAGAGCTCTAGTCATTGTCATCAAAAGCAACATTTCTAGGCTTCCAAGGACAGAATGGTATCTTCCTGAATCCAGATCCCCATGGGCAACAACTACTGACTCAAAACATTTAATTGGAATCAAGACAAAACCACCTGTTTCATGTGTTATCAATGTTTGGGTGTTCCACCCTGTGTGTCATCAACAGTAAAGTACACAAAATGTTGAAGGAATGCCCTCTTGTGTCACTCATTCATCAACAAATTTATCTCTATTTTTTTCTGTGAATCATCTCTGAGGCAAGCCACAATTTTTCCTATAATAGGTTAAAACTCTGAAGAAAAGGAGTATTAGCTATCAGTCTTATCAACATCTTGAGTCAATTGCCTAACAGTGGCATGAAAATATCTGCAGATGTATCACGTAGATCAATGTAATTTGTCTGACCCATGTTCACATAGTGAGGAAGCTAACTGCCCTCGTATGAAGCATATAGTTTGATTACTTCCCTTTAAAATATATCCATCACCGAATAGTACTTCAAATAGTACTTTTAAATAATAAAAACTCTCCAGTATATAGCAAACATCAAATCCTTTTTATTGTAGACTTAAAATATAAGTTGTGGTATCTCAGGTAATTAATTTGATAAAATATGGTTGTAATAAGTCCACTGTGTAAAACAGAGGGGATATTTATACTTGATAATGATTTCTCCATAAGCTGTGACAAAATACTTTTAAAAGACAGTTAAAAATGGGTCTTTGCAATATTTGAGAGGTATATTACAAACTCCCTTCTAACAGATGTGCCTGTGACAATAAAGAGAAATATGCTTCCAAATATTCATGGGCATGTTTGCCCAGCGTCTTAACACGGTGTCCAATAATGTGTGCTGGAGATCAGGTGCCTGGGAAGTGGAATAATTGACTGACTGTGATTAAAGGCTGTGCCAAAGCTTTTGATGCCTTCTGAGGCACCACAACAAAACACATATAACAATGGTTGGTCACAACGCTAACACTGACAATTAACTTTCATGAACTCACTGAAATTTGCAACCTTCTGGTTTCAATTTTACAGTTCAGTTCTGCCAGATGGAGTAGGGAGAAAATAACATACATAATTAAAATCAATGAAGTAATATCAACCCTAACCACCAGGAAAAAAAAAAATCAAGCAAGCAAGAAAAAGAAATCCCAATCATATGCTTTCCCACATCTGCAGCCAAAGTTAAAGATCTACATGTCAGAACTTAGAAGCCTTAAAGAATAAATCTTAGCTATGATGCAAAAACTTTAAATAAATCACTTAGGTCAGGATAATACCAGACTATAAACAATTAGCTATCAAGGAAAGAGTCAAAATCACTTGGTCTTTAAAAAGGTAAAGAGTTGTGTGGCTGTTTATGATGATAATTAGAGGAAGTGCAATGATAAAACTGAAATAAGGAAAAGTGTGCTACCTCGGGCAAGAATAGATATTCTGGCCAATAGAAAGAAGATATAGTATAGTGAGGAGCACAGTGACTGGTACACAGTAGGCCTTCAATTATTCTTAGTTAATTAGCAGGATTGTTGACCCCATATAAGAACTTACTTTGCAACAGCATTTAATCCCTGATAAAGCATCACAAAGTAATGGGCAACAGCCAACCAGGAAATAATGGGGATAATCAAATTACCACATTATTTCTTGAACTTCAGGCAATAAATTAAACCCAGATCAGGGAAATAAAACTATAGCTACCAATAAATTTTATTTTTTTGATGGAATAGAACTTATTTTATTATTTTTTAAGTTAAAAGGGAACATACATCTTATTCAGCCTACTGATTGAACATATATTTTTATGCCTTTTTCTGAAATTCCATTGAAATTGGAAAATATTTTTAAAACTCTTAACAATCAGGCAAATATCAGATGCTCATATTTGAAAAATATATGGGGAATGTGCCACTAGTGGGAACAGGTGAACTGCCAACCACATCCAAAGAAATCTCAAACTGATCCAAGTGAGTTTGAAAGTAAAGACCCAGGAATAATTCCCCCAAAAGAGATATGCTACATTATTTGTAAACATTAAAGAAACCAGCACTATTGAGGAAAAGATGAAGCTAGAAATGAGAAAAAATGTGAGGATATAGAACTAAGATAGGAAATAGATGAAAATCTTTAAATTATTAACTTCAGTAAGTCAAGAAGTTCCACATACACTTATATATGTATGCAAATAAATATACACATATATATATCCTATATCATAAAGAGCTAATATGTAAATGGTCATTACACCCTCATGCTGTCATGCCATAAAGGCTCAGACACTCAACACTGGGGAAAGGGGAATGGGTACCAGCCAGGCACAAATGAGCTCAGGAGAGAGGAATGGGGACCAGCTAGGGACAAATGAGTTCATGAGAGAGGAATGGGGACCACACAGACTATGGCCCAGGAGAGGGACAAACTGCCTGCCCAATGGTCCAGAGAGGCAGCGTCTGTGGGACAAACCGCCCACCCTGTGGTCCTGGGGGGCCTGCTGCTATGGCCTGGGCAAAGCCACCTACCCACAGGCCTGCAGCTGTGGCAGGCCCGGGAGAAGCTGGCCCGGCTCCTGGGTGCCTGAGGTTGGCCACAGAGAGGGAATCCTGTGTCCTGGGTGTGGGGTGAGGCCGAGGTGGTTAGGGGCAATCAGGCCAACAGGGGAGCAGTTAGCAGTGATCAGGCCAATAAGGGCAACATTAGGGATAATCAGTCAGGCAGGCAGAAGTGGTTAGTGGAGATTAGGCAGGCAGGCAGAAGGGTTAGGGGTTATCAGGCAGGCTGGCAGGCAGGCAGGTGAGTGGTTAGAAGCCAGCGACCCAGGATTGTGAGAGGCAGTCAGACATTCTCCTAGGGGTCCTGGATTGGAGAAGGTGCAGGCAGGGCCCTTCCTGCCCCCATGCACAAACTTCAGGCACTAGGCTTCTAGTTTATGATATAAAACTATTAGCTTTGGGGACAATTAAAAATACTTCATAGAGTAATTTGAAAAGTTTCATTTCCTACTTAGAAAAAAAAACAAAAATATTTCAATTTGATGACATAAAAGATTCTGTCAATATATTCTTCTAAAATATATTGTCAAAAATAAGACATAGAACTATCTCTAAGATCTTCAGCAGAAGAGTGAAGGACTGAACATTCAAGAACATAATAATAACATGTATCCTTGGACTGAAGAAAAGCATGTCTTCAGACATGCAGGGCCCATTCATCTAATAAGATAAATTTAAAAAATCATAAAATAAAAATCAGACCTAGACTCAATCACACTCTCAGACATTTCACTCATAGATGAAATTTTAGAACTTAAAGGACTAGATATATCTTTAAAACTAAGATGACAGAAAGAAAGAATATATGAAAAAAATATTATATTCATAGTATAAGCAGTCTAGACTTATGAATATCTATGCTACTTGTGAATCAAAAAATTGCCAAAGACTTATATATGGTCACAGTATCTATGGGCAAAAAAAATTGTAAACATAGGTAGTTTGATTGTAGCAGTCATTGACTATTCCTAGATAAACAGTGTAGTAGAATGTATAGTGTCACCCTCCAAATACATATTTATACAAAACTTCAAGATGTGATCTTATTTGGAAATAGGGTCACTGCAGTTGTAGTTCTTTAAGATGAGGTCATACTGGAGTAGAGTGGGTCCTAAATCTAGTGGCTGACTCCTTATAAGAAGAGGAGAAGACAGAGACACCAGAGAGGGGAATACCATGTGAAAACAGAGCATCCGAGGACTGCTGGCCACCAGCACACACTGGGTGAAAGGTGAAATGGAACTGAGTCTCCCTCAGGGCCTTCAGAAAGAATCAACCCTGCTGACACCTTGACTTTAGACTTCTAGCCTCCAGAACTATGATTAAAAAAATTGATTTGTTTTAAGCAACTACATTTGTGGTAATTTGTTACGACAGCCCTAAGAAACTAGTATAAACATACATCCTTCTTTTCATATGTGTATAAAAATTTAAACTTGGCTCAATAACAGGCCAAGGCTGAGAATCCTTGATTTAGAGCAATCATAGGCCTCAAATAAATTAGTCAAAAGATTTTCTGATCTTGTACAAGGATCATTAAATCTCATGTTATTACATAGAATGAATACCTATTGCTAAAAGAAATCAACATTTTTCTAGTAGATGATTACTTATTATAAATTATTGCCATATTATCGTTCTCATAATACCATCCACCTATGTGACATTCTTAAAGCAACAACTTAATGTAGCAAAACTGTGTTGTTTTTTTTATTTCCTGCCTATTCTAGGCATGAACATAAACAGTTATAAAACTCTTAAACCAAATCCTGGCTTAGCGTTTTTTATTCCTGGGTCTTACCTTTAAAATAAAAAAGAATGCCGGGTTGGTAAGCAAAGCCTAGTCTTTTGTATATTCTTTTTCTCCCCCCATTTTATTTTTTTACTGGGAGCCAAATAAATTCAAATGGCAAAACTGTGGTCCTTTCTAGGGCCTGTCAAATAACTAAAACAAAAGAGCACATATGTACACTAATAGCTGGCATGTTTTTAGAATAATGTACTCCTGAGATGTTATAGAAACAAAGAGTTCTCTCAGCCGCCTCAGATACTCTATAAAAACATACAACAAATGTGAACTATGTGGTGTCTCAATGTTACCCAATTACTGTTATTCAGTGAAGGCTCACAATGGATACTATAAAAATATTTTTAAGATACCACAGAAACAATTTAGAAAGACTATAAAAATGCTTTAGTAGGTCATACACTAAACAGGCTGTGTTGACTTCTTTCAAATTATAATACCCAATAATAAAAATGTAATAGTTCCATAGAGAAATTAAAATGTTCTACTAAGGCAGTGGTCGGCAAACTCATTGGTCAACAGAGCCAGATATCAACAGTACAACTATTGAAATTTCTTTTGAGAGCCAAATATTTTAAACTTAACCTTCTTCTAACGCCACTTATTTAAAATAGACTTGCCCAGGCCATGGTATTTTGTGGGAGAGCCACACTCAAGGGGCCAAAGAACTGCATGTGGCTCTCAAGCTGTGGTTTGCTGACCACTGTACTAGGGGTCTAGTACTGATTCAAGGAGGGGAAGGAAGTTAAGCATATGCATAAAACCTGATTCATTCTCATTCATTCATCTCCTTTTTTTCCCTCCCTCACTCCTTCTCTCCATCCTTGTCTCCTTAGCTACAGAGCTTCTAATGAAACATGACTTTTAGCAGCACGGATTTAGGGAAGCTCAGCTGCAATCTCTCCAATTCACGGTGATAGGCCAGCATGGACACTGTGATTAGTTTTGGGGGTATGTATTTCAAAATTTCTATGCCACCCAAGGTGTTTAGAAGGAACTATCTGATGCTGGTAAAAGCTTATCAGTTATCCAAATTTCCTTTTCACTCTTATAAAAGTTCTACAAGGGAAACAGGTTCCTTTCAAAATCTAATGTTTCCTTTTAGAATTTATCACCCACAAATCAGGCTACAGTAAAGAAAAAAGAAAAAAGCAATTCCTTACTAATACTAATCAGAGGATAAATTATGAGCTTAAGGAGAAATTGTGGTGCAGAACCTATCAGGGAAATAGCATAATCCAAGTAAAAACCCTGGAAAGGATCCAAGTCTAGTAAAAAGAAACATATTGGGGACATGAAGAAAACCTTGGACAATTCCTTGCGGACAATGCTCAGAGTCTCATTAGAAAACACTGTCAACAAAGTCAGGCTGAAAAGCCATGCAAACCGTGATTACTTCAATTCACTTGGCAAACTAAAGACTTTCGGAAAATGTAGTTCTTTAATTCAGAAACAACTGCAGTAAAGAACTTGATTCAAATGGACATATTGACCAATCTATTCTAGAATTGATGCTTCAGAAAGGAGCCCTGAATGTCACTGGTGTGAATCACAATGAGATACTTAAAGCATACGAGCTCATTGGGATCTGTTTTATAAAAAATAACATTGAAGATGAGTAAGAATTACTGTTTCCATCTGAAAAACAAACCCTTGTCAGCCAAAGCATAACAACAGTATGTTTGTTTTTAAAATCCATTCCGAGTATGTAATTTTCACCCAAAATATGACAGATGGGCTTTACTCAAATAAGTGATTTCACTTGGTAAGATAATAGCTGAAATGCTGTTTCTCCTGGCTCATGCACAGTTCTGCAGCTCCACTTACCAAAGGGTTTCACCTTTGTAGGATATGAGGACAAACTGACTAAGTATCATTATGTTTCCAAGAAATACACAATATCGCTAATGATATTGTGTAAAAGCCATTAAATTGAAGGTTTACTGTAGTCATAGATGAGACATTTAGAGATTAGCCCAAATTTCCATCATTAAGTCTTACCATGCTCTGGATGAGGCTATAAAACATAAGAGGCACATTGGGGAAAAGGGAAAGTCAGAGATTTTAGTCCATTCCCTGTTTTTCTCTTCATGTCTGGTTCCTAATCTGCTGTGAGAGCTGCTGAAAAGTACTTGAGATTTTGCTGCATATCTGAATCGCAGTGGTGGAATTGGCAGTAGTAAAACCAAAAAGAGTGAGCAACTAAAAGAATACAGATTGTCTCCTGTTGCGTCTGTTTTCAAATTACTGTGTTTAAATCGACTTCTTTCTCAGCAAACTGTCTGTAGTCTCTCTTCTCCTGGCCTCCAGTGACCTGAACCCTATATATATATATATTTTTTTTATCTCTGTATATCTCAAAGCATCTGCAATTTTGATCTTTCTCTCAAAAGCTTCATGTGAATATGTGTAACAATTTTTTTGTTTTGGATGTGCAGTTTGATCAGGATTTTGGACTACTGGAGCAACGAAATGTAATTTTACATTATACCCCCTCTTGGTGCATTTATTCAAATAAAAACAATTAAGAAAAAGGGGAATCTTTTGCTATTTTTATTTTCTCACTTGGAATTTTTATTAATGTTGTAGGGAATTTATGGAATAATTTTGGAAGAATTGACATAACAAAGATATTGAACAATTTGCTAAAATAAATAAGCTTGTTTCTTCTATTTAGGTCATTTATGTACTTTATTATTTAAAACTATTTTCTATACAGGCTGTAATAGTTTTCCCGTGGCTGTCGTAAATATTACCACAAATTCTGTGGCTTAAGACAACAGAAATGCATTCTCTTACAAGCTCTGACAGTGTAAAGTCCAAAGTCAATATGTTTGCAGGTCTGCACTACCCCTCTAGTGGGGATTCCATTCAATGCCTTCTGTCTTTCAGCTTCAGGAGGTTGTAGGAATTCCTTGATTTGTGGCCTTGTGACCACAACATTGCAACACCTGCCTCCATTGTCATATTGCCTCCTCTTCTATGTGTTTCTTATACAGACACTTATCACTGGATTAAGGCCCACTTGTTAATTCAGAATAATTGCTTCATCACTATATCCTTAAGTATTGCATCTTTTTTCCCAAATTAGGTAACATTCACGTGTTCCAGATATTAGCCATAGATATTTTTCTTGGAAAGAGGGTATCTTGTAGGTCTGTATATACACATATATGTGTGTATTTATACACACATGCATATATCTACATCTATCTATATGTTTATAGATAGATATAGATATACAGATATATATATATACAGTGAGTGGCCAGATTATCAGATTATTATGTATGATCTCTGAGCGCACAATAATCTGACCACTAAGTGTATGTGTGTGTATATGTGTGTATGTGTGTGTGTGTGTGTGTGTGTGTGTGTGTGTGATATTATATTAGTGGCCTGGTGCACGAATTCATGCATGGGTGGGTTCTGGGGGAGGGGACAATTTGCATATTAACTTTTATTATATAGGATATACATTGAGTGGTCAGATTATTATGCATTCAGAGATCATAATAATCTGGCCACTCAGTGCATATTTACTATATGCTTAAATAAATATACTAATAAAAGAGAAAGATGCAAATTGACCATACCTTCAAAATTCCCACCAGCCAATCAGAAGTGAGTATGCAAATTAACCCAACAAAGATAGGTTACACAGGTGTCGAGCGACTGGGAGCAGGGCACAGGCATTCTGCACTGTCTCAGCTGCTCCAGGCCTATGGGAAGTGTGGGAAGGCAAAAAAGGCAGGTCCGGGCTGGAGTGAAGGCCGAAAGGTGGCTCTGGACTGGAGCAAAGACAGTGGCGGCAGCCAGGGGAAGGAAGACCCATACTTGCACAAATCTTCATGCTTCGGGCCTCTAGTACTCATATAAATCTCCCAATAATAATCTGAGGTACCATTATAATACATGCTTTACAGATGTGAAAACAGACTTATCACGATGTATTTCAGGTTTATCTTTACTTCATTTTTACTTAATAGAGCAAATTTGCTCCTACATAGTTTCATTTTTCCTTCTCCTTTTCCTGATATTATATGTATAGTTATAACTGTTGATTCAACAACCTCATGTTTCTTAAAGAAATGAAGAGAAGAGACTAGAGATACATATGCTGTCTTTTATATTTGCCCATCTTTTACCATTCCTATTTCTAATGTTCTTCATATCTTCCTGGAGATTCAGTTGCCTGTTTGCTATCATTTCCTTTCATCCTAAAGGACTTCCCTTAGTATTTCTGATAGGGCAGGCCTACTCTCCATGAACATGATTTCTCCCAGATCTTGTCCGTTTGAGAGTGTCTTTATTTTCAAAGAATAGTTTTGCTGGATTTACAATTCTTGGTTAACTGTTTTGAAAATGTCATTCCACTATCTTCTGGTGTCCAATTTTGCAGATGAGAAGTCAGCTAAATTTCTGACTTTGTTCCTTGCATATGAGGAGTCAGGTTTCCTAGTTGTTTTTGAGATTTGTGTATCTTTAGTTTTCAGAGATTTTATTATCATGTATCTAAGTATGGATCTCTGTCTGAGGTTTGTTGAGCTCCATAAGCCACCAGATTTTCATCAATTTTGTATCATATTTCTCTAATTCACCCTCCTTTCTTTCCTCACTGTCCTTTTGAGATACTTTACACATCATTGGATATGTTTGGCATTGCTTCATAGATCCCCAAAAATCTTCACTTTTGTTTCCTGTCTATTGTTCTACTTGCATAATTTCCATTATTCATCTTTATAATTTCACAAATTCATTTTTCTCACATCTCAAATCAATGGTTGAGCAGCTCTCATAAAATTGTTATTATGATTATTGTTCTTTTTATTCTAGTACTAGAGGCCTGGTGCATGAAATTCATGCACAGGGGTACAGGGGTGTTGTCCTTCAGCCCAGCCTGTACCATCTGCAATCTGGAACCCCTTGAGGGATATCTGCTGCCCTCTTACAATCCAGGACTGCTGATTCTCAACCACTCAAGTGCCTGCCTGCCTGATTGGCTCTAACTGCTTCTACCTGCCAGTCTGATCACTCCCTAACCACTCCCCTGCCAGTATGATAAACACCTAACTGCTCTACTGCTAGCCCAATTGCCCCTAATAGCCCTGCCCTACAGGTCTTGTCACCACTAACTGCCCTCCCCTGCTGGCCTGATCACCCAAAACTGTCCTCCCCTGCAAGCCTTGTTTGGATTAGTGGCTGTTCTATTGGAGTTTTCTCCTCATATATATAATTTGTTCCTCTTTTCTTTATTATTATCTTATTATCTTTCTTTTCTCTCTTACTTTTTTTTCTTTTTCTTTTTTTCTTCCTTCTCCCAACTTCATTTTGGCACTCCTTCCTATTCTTTTCTTTTTTCCCCTCTTCTTTTTCCTCTCTTATCCCCTAATTTGTTTCTCTCTGGTAGTCACCTTTATTTGTGGCTATTAATATCATGAATACAGTTCTATTCAGTGCCTTGTGTATTGCACCTGGTTATGTTGTATTTTGTGCCTTTAAATCAACACAAGAGAGAGAGAACTACATAACCAGACATCTAGAGAAGAGAGACCATGGGCAGATAAAGAAACTGCCTGCATATAAAAGAAAAGCAGGCATCACCAGAAAAGGAAGTAAAGGAAATGGAGGCAAGCAAAATGCCAGAGAAAGAATTCAGAGAAATGGTCATAAGGTGGCTGAAAATAATGGAAGACAAATTTTACAATATGAGTAAGAACCAAGAGGAAATAAAGAAGAACCAAGAGGAAATGAAAAATGATATCGCTATTGTAAAGATTTCGATAGAAAGCATCAAAAGTAGACTAGAAGAAGCAGAGGATGGCATCAGTGAGCTAGAAGACAAGGTAGGGAAAAAAATCTCAAGTAGAGCAGCTTCTAGAGAAAATAATTAAAAAGCAGGAGGAGAGCCTAAAGGAACTTTGGGACAACATGAAACAAAACAACATCTGCATAATAAGGGTTCCAGAAAAAGAGGAAACTGAGCAAGGATAAGAAAACCTGTTTGAAGAAACAATGACAGAAAACTTCCCTGAAAAAGGGAAGAAAAAACCGACACAAATCCAAAAGGCTTACAGAGTCCCAAGCAAAATGAACCCCAAAAGACTGACTCCAAGGCACAATATAATTAAATTGGCAAACACCAATCACAATGTAAGAATCTTAAAAGCAGCTAGAGAGAGACAGAAAGTTACCCTACAAAGGATTCCCCCATCAGACTAGCAAGTGATTTCTCAACAGAAACTCATCAGGCCAGAAGGGAATGAAATATACAAAGTCATGCAAAGGAAGGATCTGAATCCAAGAACACTGTACCCAGCAAGGCTTTCAATAAAATTGAAGGTGAAATCAGGAGCTTCAAAGGCAAAAAAAGGACTAAGGGAATTTATTGATGAACGTCTAGCCACGCTCACCAAGAAGCAAAGAGAGAGGATTCAAATAAACAAAATCAGAAATGAAAGAGAAGAAATAATAACAGACCCCACCAAAATACAAAGGATTGTTAAAAAAAATACTATGAACAACTCTATTCCAACAAACTAGATAATCTGGAGGAAATGGACATATTCCTAGAAAAATATAACCTTCCAAAACTCAAAAAGGAAGAATATAAACATCTCAATAGTCCAATAACTATGGAAGAAATTGAAGCAGTCATCAAAAAACTTCCAGCAAACAAAGCCCGGGACCAGATGGCTATACAGGAGACTTTTACCAAATTTTCAAGGAAGAATTAAAACCTATCCTCCTCAGATTATTCCAAAAAATTGAAGAAGGAACACTTCCAAGCACCTTCTATGAAGCCAGCATCACCCTAATACCAAAAACAGATTAAGACAACACAATGAAAGAGAATTATAGGCCAATATCTCTCATGAACATAGATGCCAAAATCCTCAACAAAATTCTAGCAAATCGGATCCAGCAGTACATCAGAAAGATCATACACCATGACCAAGTAGGATTTATCCCAGGAATGCAAAATGGTACAATATCTGCAAATCAATTAACATTATACATCACATAAACAAATTGAGAGATAAAATCACATAGTCATATCAATTGATGCAGAAAAGTCATTTGACAAAATCTAAACCCTTTCTTAATTAAAACTCTCAGCAAGGTGGGGATAGAAGGATAATACCTCAACATCATAAAAGCCATATACTATAAACCCACAGCTAACATCATACTCAATGGGCAAAAACTAAAACCATTTCCCCTAAGAACAGGAACAAGATAAAGATGCCCATACTCACCACTTTTGTTCAACACAGTACTGGAAATATTAGCCATTGCATTTAGACAAGAAAAAGAAATAAAAGGCATCCAAATTGGAAAAGAAGAAGTAAAGCTGTCCTTTTTTGCAGATAACATGATACTGTACATAAAAAAAAAAAAACCCCGAAAGACTCCATCAAAAATTTAGTAGATTTAATAAATCAATTCAGCCATGTAGCAGGATACAAACTAGTTAGAAAAAGAGAAACTAAAAACACAATCCCTTTTACTATCACATCAAAAAAATTAAGATACTTAGGAATAAACTAAGGAGGTAAAAGACCTTCCAAGAAAACTACAAGACACTGAAAAAGGAGATAGAGGAAAATGTAAACCAATGGAAGAGCATACCATGCTCATGGATTGGGAGAATCAATATCATTAAAATATCCATACTATCCAAAGCAATCTACTCCCCATTAAAATACCAATGGCATATTTCACAGAACTAGAAAGAATTCTTCAAAGATTCTTCTGAAATAAAAAAAGACCCCGAATAGCCACAGCAATGCTGAGAAAGAAGAATAAAGTAGGTGGGATCTCAATACTAGATTTTAAACTGTATTATAAAGCCATTGTTCTCAAAACAGCCTCGTACTGGCACAAAAATAGACATATAGACCAATGAAATAGAATAGAAAATCCAGATATCAACCCAAACCACTATGCTCAATTAATATTGACAAAGGAGGTATGAACATACAATGGATTCAAGACAGTCTTTTCAATAAATGGTGTTGGGGATATTGAACAGATTAATGCAAAAAAAAAAAAAACACAAATGAAACTAGACTACCAACTTACACCAAAATAAACTCCAAATGGATATAGGATTTAAACCTAAGACAGGAAACCATAAAAATACTAGAGGAATCCACATGCAACAAAATCTCAGACATATTCCAAAAAACTTCTTCACTGATACTGCTCCAAGTTCAATAGAAGCTAAAGAGAAAATAAACAAATGGGACTATATCAAAATAAAAAGCTTTTTCACAGCAAAAGAAACCATCAAAAAAATAACAAGAAACCCCACTGTATGGGAGAACATATTTGTAAATGTTATCACTGATAAAATTAATCTCCAACATCTACAGGCAATTTATACAACTTAATAAAAGGAAGATAAATGATCCAATAAAAGAATGGGCAATGGACCTAAATAGAATCTTTCCCAAAGAAGATTAAGAGATACATGAAAACATGCTTTAAATCACTAATTATCTTAGAGATGCAAATCAAAATGACAATGTGATACTATCTCACACCTATCAGAATGGCAATCATCAACAAATTAACAAATGACAAGTGTTGGCGAGCATGAGGAGAAAAAGGAACCCTCGTGCACTGCTGGTGGGAATGCAGACTGGTGCAGCCACTGTGGAGAACAGTATGGCGTTTCCTCAAAAAACTAAAAATGGAACTCCCATTTGACCCAGTAATCCCACTCCTAGAAATATATCCTAAGAATCTAGAAACACCAATCAGAAAGGATATATGCACCCCTATGTTCATAGCAGCACAATTTACAATAGCTAATATTTTGAAACAGCCTGGGTTCCCCTCAGCAGATGACTGGATCAGAAAACCATGGTACATATACACAATGGAATACTATGCTGCCATAAAAAGAAGGAATTCTTACCATTTGTAGCAACCTGGATGGAACTGGAGAGCATTATACTAAGTAATATAAGCCAGTCAATGAAAGAAAAATGCCACATGATCTCACTAATTTATGGATAATAAAGAACATTATAAATTGATGAACAAAACATACCTAGGCAGTAAAGCATCAAACAGACTGTGAAATTACAGTGGGAAGGTTAGAGAAAAGTGAGTTAGATAAGAGATCAACCAAAGGACTTGTATGCATGCACATAAGCATAACCAATGGACACAAGACACTGGGGGGTTAGGGTTTGCATGGGAGTGGGAAAGCAATGGGAAATATGTACTCATGTAATACATTAATAAAAAAAGTTAAAGAAGGAAATAACGTTTAGAAATAATTTTCAGTTCTGCAAAGGAGTAAAACATCAGAAATCACAAAATTTTGTCATGTTATTCTGTATCTCTCCTGTTTATTTAATAAAAGATCTTCATATTTCAAGGCTATGATTTATATTAATATAAACAAATATAAAATGTTTGATCACAATACTGTATATGAACACTTGCACAATTACATGTTACTTGAACATAAAAACATTCAACAAGGAGAGAGATGAAAAATTTATATACATATGTTCATCTGAATTCAGGATATGAATACAGCCAATAAAAGGCTGAACTAAACTTTTTTTTTCATTTAAAAATATATTTTATTGATTGTTTTACAGAGTGGGAAAGGGATAGAGAGTTAGAAACATCGATGAGAGAGAAACATTGATCAGCAGCCTCCTGCTCACCCCCTACTGTGGATGTTCCCTCAACCACGGTACATGCCCTTGAGCAGAATTGAACCTGGGACCCATCAGTCCACAGGCTGATGCTCTATCCACTGAGCCAAGCCAGTTAGGGCTTCTTTTCATTTTTTGTACCTTTTGTAAAGCACTCCCTTAATATAGTGAATTGTCATTATTTCAGAATTTTTCTTAAGTACCTATTTTCATAACAACTAAGATATTAGGAAATATGTGCCTTTAGACTTACCAGTACTGTTGCATAAGGAATGCATTATTTACCATCCTATTTAATAAAATCCTAAGTGGCATCATCACAAGATGGTTGCCAAAATATAGTCATCCTCATGTCATCACAAGATGGCCACCACAAAATGGCCAGCAGGTAAAGGCAATTGTGGGTGGTCAGGCCAGCAGGGGAGGGGACTTGGGGATGAACAGGCCAGCAGAGGAGAACAGTTGGGGATGAACAGGCCTACAGGGGAGGGCAATTGGGGCCAACCAGGCCTGCAGGGGTGAGCAGATGTGGGTGACATCAGGCTGGCAGGGGAGGACAGTTGTGGGCATTTGGACCAGTAGGGGAGGACAGTTAGGGGCAATTGGACTGGCAGGGAAGTGGTTAGAGGCAATCAGACAGGCAGGCAGGTGAATGGTTAGGAACTAGCAGTCCTGTATTGTGAGAAGGAAGTTCAACGGCCGACAGATATCCCCCGAGGGGTCCCAGATTGTAGAGGGTGCAGGCTGGGCTGAGGGACACCTTCATTCATTCACCCATGCATGAATTTTGTGCACTGGGCCTCTAATCAGTTTATAAGATGAAAAGCAACAAGAATGAGGGTGTCAGATACACTTAAGGGTTGGAAGAGAAGAAAGATGATTTACCCAAAGTTCAGTCCCTAAACTCAGCTTAGGTTTGAAGTAACACAGAGGCAGCCCACTTCACCCCTGCAGTTTTGCTTCTATATATCTAACATTGTATTGATTTACATGGACTCAGAACCCCTCTTCCTGATAATAAAGAGTAGATTATAGTTCTGCAGACATCTTGTGTCTTATTTTGCTGGCCATTTTGTGGTGGCAAGCTGCAGTGTGAATTCTGATGTCAGTTTAGTGGGGCAATGAGTCCCTGATTAATATGCCTGCCCCAAATTAAGATATTTTAGTGTATTTGTATCTCTCACTAGATGCCTGGTGCATGAAATTCATGCACTGGTGCAGTGGTGTCCCTCAGCCCAGCCTCCAATCTGGGACCCCTCAAGAGATGTCTGACTTCTGGCAGTTGGACATCCCTCTCACAATCTGGGAATGCTGGCTCCTAACCGCTCTCCTTCCTGGATGCCTGATGATATGTAACCGCTTCTGCCTGCCAGCCTGGTCACCCCCTAACTACTCCCCTGTCAGCCTGATTAACACATAACTGCTCCCCCTCTGGCCTGATTGCCCCCAACTGCTCTTCCCTGCTGGCCTGATCTCACTCCCAATCACCCTCCCCTGCCAGCTTGATGTTGCCCTAACTGCTCTCCTCTGCTGGCCAATTTGGTTTTGATTGGTCAGTTTCTATGCCAGTCAGTGTAAAAAACTCTACTTCCTAGGCAGCCATTGGCTCCTCACAGTTGACCCAGATTTGGTTCTGATTGGTCAGTTTCTATGTCAGTCAACGTCTCTGGGCCTATCAATGGGGCCTGATCAGAAAGGTGGGGCTGATCAGCAGCCCAGGTGGAGGCTTTGAGAGAAATGAGTTGCAGCTGCTGACCAGGCCTGGAGCTAAAGAGAGAGGCAAGTGCTGATCAACAACTGTCACAGAGGTTATGAATCAGACCCTGTTTCTCTCTACAGGCCTCTGTCTGGGTCTGATTTGCAGCTCCCTCAGTAGTCAGTGCTGAGTCACTGTGCCTACAGCCTTAGCAGTCAGTGCTGGGTCGCCATGGCAACCCATTGCTGACTGCAGGACTTCCAGTTGGTCTAGCCCAGAGGTTGGCAAACTATAGCTAGCAAGCCACATGCGGCTCTTTGGTCCCTTCCACAAAATACCACGGCCTGGGAGAGTCTATTTTGAAGAAGTGGAGTTAGAAAAAGTTTCATTTAAAAAAAATTTGGCTCTCAAAAGAAATTTCAGTCATTGTACTGTTGATATTTGTCTCTGTTGACTAATGAACTTGCCGATCACTGGTCTAGCCTCCCAGTCATTGCGAATGTGATGGACCCAGGATTTTTATATTTTAGGGTTAGAAAACCAGAAGTATTTTCAATTGCTGTTGTTGTGAATGAGACAAAGGTGAAAATTATGAAAGCTGATGGGTTCTAAGGCATATGAGCCCCATGGATAACATATTGTACCAATACAGAAATAGTTGGAAGGTAATGCAGGTGATGGACACACACTGAATTGCTGAGATGTTAGTTGTTTTTCTTACCACTGATAAACCATTTCTTAGGCTTTATATTTTCTGCAAGCACTGCCTGCAGTAAATTTTATACTAAAAACAAAACTATTAATTCTTCTCTGACTCTTCCATGTCATTGATCTCTAATAAAAAACCTGCATGAGAATACTGTATGTGTTGTCTCACGTGGAGTGTGAGAACCATGTCCCTTTATTAAGTTTCCATGATAGTTACTATGAATAAGAATTTGACATTAACTTTCTAATTTATATTACAGAACAGTTAATACAAAATTTTCTTAAATACTGAAATTTGAGTGTTCTTTGCACCTAGTTTTTTAGTTGGAAATATAATTTTTGGGATGACTTATGTCTCTAATTTGCATTAGAAATATTTTTGGAAGAGGGTATAGGGGGATAAATGGTGATGGAGAAAAAATAAAAGAATATTTTACATTCATGAATGACATTTTCATCATTTATCAGAATATCAGAATTACTTGGATATATTTACACAAGTATGTGTTTATATGTATGTGTATAATAATGTAATACCTAGGTAATTTATTAGATAATATATATTAGGTAGACACTGAAAATAATAAAAAATAAATTATATATACTTTAAGAATAGGGTTAAAGCTGGGTTTTTATTATTATTTTTTTATCTAGCTACTACCTAGCACAGTTCCTTCACAAAGCAGACCTCCAATAAACATTTGTATAAATAATGATGAATAAGCACATAAACACACACACACACACACATGCATTCACTAAATATAGAGATGTAAAGTGTATTTTACCATGGGTTTAGATCTTTGAAAACACATTTTATCATTATAATTAAGAAAAAATATTCTAATGCTAACAAACCGTGGTTGTTCTTTTTTAATCTAGATCATAGCAGCAAAAAGCATTCAATGAAATTACTGAAAACAACCCACCATAATGTATTAAACCTACTTTTAAATTATTATTAGGTAAGCACCATGCTATTTCATCTTTATCCATGGGTGGATGAAACTGTGATAGAATCAGTGAGCTAGAAATAGAAATAAATTCTTCTGCTATCTAGTTTGATGTAAAGAATTTTTGACTAGATTAAAAAAACCCAGCTTGCAAACATCTTTCAGCTATTGGCAGTGTTGGAAAACTTCCCAAGAGCATAAGGTTAACTCCTAAGGTGCCAATCTATATAATAAGAGGGTTAACATGACAGGATATTTTGCTTTCTTCACTCATTCATCCCTTGAATCATTCATTTATTCATTCTTCCTCTAGACATTAGTTGTTCAATAATTAATTTATTTAGCCAATATGTATTGGGCAGTTACTATCACAGGCACTAAAGATTCAGAAGTGAATAAGCTAGAGTCCTTGCCCTCAAGAAGCTTTTAGTTATTAGAAATGTATTTATAAACATGCAATTATAACTCAAAATGCAAATGCAACATCAGTGATATGCAGTCTAAAATCAATCCCAATAAGCAAACTAACCCAGCATTTGGGATAAAGCTTTGGGGGTAAGAGATAGGAGGTGGAGGCCAGGAAACTGCTCCCTGTGGTTATTCAACCCTATTAAGAGGAGCAATCTCTTTGAAAGAGCCTTCTTAAGCAGAGGTTAAATCTAATCCTGTTTTTTTTAAAGAGATCACTTATCTTTTCCAAACTCCACTTTCCACATCAGTAATCTGCCAGAGTTGAACATGATTCTAAGTCTGCTTCTATTATAACATCCTGTCATTCTAGAACAGCAGGCAAGGAGGAAAAAGCAAACAAACCCATCACCAACCCACATCTGATAGTCTTCAAGTTGTCACTACAGTTTTACTGTCACAGGTGGCTGGTGCAATGATGCTCCCCAAGCTGGAGATCCCAAGGTATTTGGGCAATTTAAAAGAGGTGGCACACTCTACACACATTGTAAAAAAAATCATAACAGCAGGCATAGCCAATTTCAAATGATTGGGGGGTGGGAGGTGGTGGAACATAATAAAAATGCACTTAGAGGTAAACCTTGCTGCCAGGACAAAGGTTAGCCTGACAGCAACGTATCTTTCATGGTGTGGCCCAAAGCGCTGTGCCAAGGCTACAGGTGTGCACTGTGGGAATAATGACAGTTCCAAAGCAATGCAAGGCTCATCCCAGAGTGCACTTATCCATCTGGTAGGCTGTAGCATATTCTTTTCATTAGTGCTTCCTCAGAGCACAAGCTTTTTTAATCTCTCCAAGAGCCCCTGCAGGAGCACCAGCAATGAACATTAGGAGACAAAGAAATGAACAAGGCCTAAGCTCCCTAAATTGAAATCTCAATCTTTCTCTCTTATGCACAACATTAATTCAATATTAGCGTAAGGAATTAAATACATGTGTATGTGTATGTTATCTATCAATCATCTATTATTATCCTTATAAAACCTTATAAAAATAGAAAAGTGAGCAATCTTTCAGTTTTTACTTCCTCTCTACCACTGGTGCTTTTAAAAGAGGTTCATTCAGTATTGAGATAATTTTATTTGACTTCAAATCAAGTTTCAAAAATTACTACACTTCATAACTTGAAAACTAAGCTAATTTTGAGTGCACAATGAATCAAGGTGATGCCACATAACTTATTTTAATAGAGCACCTGAGGACAAACTAAGGTGCAGGAAATCAGAGAGCTATGTGTTTGAGTTCATCAATACTTGCATTTTCTAGAATGTTAAGGACAGATAGCAGAAAAATTTCTTTCTTTTTTAAAAAGAATAATAATTTTTAAGTAGTGCCAGGTTGTTTGTATCTCTCAGTTTCATACTTGCAAAATTCTCCATTTTCCTATAGCTATCTGAATGTAGATATAGAATTACTTTATTGCTACAAATTAAAATACCAATGAATTTCATGCTTTATAAAAATATATTTTAGAATCACTGAATATTGAATTCCTTTTTGACATCTGACAATGACCTTAAACTTTACAGATATTTGCCTTTAAGCATTACTGGCATTTAAAGAACAGATTTATTGTTTGCTAATGAGATATTTCCTCTTATGTGAGTACAGTCTTAGTTGTTCATTTTTACTTTTTCTCCAAGGTTAAATGTAGGATCAATTTAAAATTTTTAAGTTCCTGTCTAAAACTCTGTCCTACTGTAACCATGATGATCTACAAGGCTGCTTCCATTTCTCATATCAATATATGAGAGTTCTGTTAGAATTTTAGGTGACAAATTGCTTGCAGCATGAAGCTGAAAAAAACAAATTAGAGATCTCTATAGCAGTACTGTTAGGGCATTTTCACTACCTATCAAACAGCAGAGTTTAAAATCAATTGGATTATATAAAATGCATTTTTCAACTCCAACTCATGTTTCTCCTTTCCATGAAAAATAAGAAAATTGAATGCAACATGGATATGGAACAAGTCTAAGAATATTTTTTTTAAGTATTGAAGAATTGAATACCTAATGTTTAAAATCTAACATGTCATAAATTTCTTAGTGCTATAAGTACTGCCAATGTTAAAAACATAAGCAATGCCTCCCTTTTAGAAATGGGATGGAAATTTAGGGTAAAATTAGTCATATTTTCTTAGTACACTAACTAGGTTCTATTATAAGTAACATACCCTTCACAGAAGCATTAACTCTGCAAGGAAAAGGTTTGCCCTTCTCTGTTTCTTTCACTGACTTCATGAAGATTAAATACCTAAACGTTTACTATTTTTGTTCTTCCTACCCATCCACCCCACCTCATCGTTGCTTAGGTTCTAACATCCTCATGGATTATCCAGACAAACCTAGCTCTAACTTTCCTTCTTATTAATAGTCACACCTTTGTATTTACCTGCTGTTCATGATATCCTATAGATGCTCTATTTTACCTTGAATTCAACATATTTGACATCAATATAATTATGTTTTATAAGTACTTCCTCCAGTCTCCCAGCAATAGTGAGGAGTCATCTTGACCCCATTTTATTCCCACTCCATGTTAAATATTTGCTTTATTGATATTCTTTAGTGTAAAGTCCAGCTCTCTTTCTCTTGTTTTCCAATACCAATATCTTTTGGTAGACTTCCTTCAATTTTTATATACATTACCATTTTTAACACTTATACCTGTTTTACCCCCTCCAACCCATCCTACATATTACTTTTCTTGCTGCAAAAAAATAGTATATTGTTCCCATTGCTCTCTAATCCAAAGTCACTAATGTTTCTTCATTTTCTAGATGATAAAGTTAATTATACTAATTACCTGGTCTACAGGTCTCTTAAAAACACATTTCCAGGCTTCCTTACAATCCATCTCTCATCACTTCCCTGTGCAGTTCTGTTAGTTGATTCATTATTCCCTGGACATGATACATAGCAACAGCCTCAGCTGTACTCTTTCCACTTCCGTAAATCATTTTTTCTTATTTTCCATAAGGTCCCAGCTCCTGCAACCCTTTATAATGACTTCTCTCAACTGCCCCTATGATTCCTTATTCTCAGCTCCTAACCAGTTGCTTTCACATGTCTTCAGCACATATCCTATAAAATAAAAAGCCTAATATGCTAGAGTCTGGTTGTCTATTCAACCAATCAAAGTATAATATGCCAATGATATGTTAAGGCTGCTCAACCACTCACTATGATGTGCACTGTCCACCAGGGGTGCAGATGCTCCAACTGATAGGTTAGCTTGCTTCTGGGATCTGGCCAATCAAGACTGAGCAAGACCAGCTGGACACACCATGGAGCCATCCCATAGTCCTTCCTTAGCTGGCCAACCTCCTAAGTACACCCCCAGCTCTGATTATGCACCCGTGAGATCCCTTGGCCTGGCCTGCACTCTCTTGCAATCCTGACTGAGGGACCACCACCCCCCCACTCCCTGCGAGTGCATGAATTCCATGCACTGGGCCTCTAGTAAGATCAATAATAATATAGCTGATATTCTGTCTTTCTGGGAAGTCCTCTTTTTTCTATTACCTAACATGACATTCTGTGCTGTTCATACAATAGTCTTTGCAAATATCTCTTTGGTCTTGCTGAAGATGAGTATAAGAATGATACTATGTGAGTACATGGCTTTCACTAGAAATAAAAATTTCATGGTAAATAGTCTTGGGCCCCTCCCATGTTCATATTCATCATTCATTTATATTTGACTTGAAGGTAACCAGAGGAAAGAAGGAAGAATATTCTTAAGAAATAGAATAGCATATTTAAAGGTATGGGGGAGTGGGCAGTGGCTACTGAGTAAAAATTGAGCATGATATAAGTATAGAATATTGTTCACTTGGGAGTCTGGCCAGATTGGAATTGTGTAATAAATACAATAAATGTAGAGGTCCAAGATTAGAAACAACTCAAATATTCACCAAGTAAAAATAACAATTACATATTCATATAATCAAATACTATGTAGCCATGTAAAAGAATAAACATGACAAATAAACAAAACTCACAGGAAAAATTATACATATTGTGTGACTTCACTTACGTTAAATTAAAAAATAGAAAAAAATAATTTATTAAAAAGTAAAAATAAAATCTATTGCCAGCCGAAACCGGTTTGGCTCAGTGGATAGAGCATTGGCCTGGGGACTAAAGGTCCCAGGTTCAATTCTGGTCAAGGGCATGTACCTTGGTTGTGGGCACATCCCCAGTAGGGGGTGTGCAGGAGGCAGCTGTTCGATGTCTCTATCTCATTGATGTTTCTGGCTTTCTATTCCTTTCCCTTCCTCTCTGTGAAAAATCAATAAAATATATCTTTAAAAAAATCTATTGCTGGAAGATAAAATAATTGTAATCATTAGAGCATAATGGCTGGGGGTAGGCATAAATGTTCTTCTGATATTCTGGGAATATTCTGTTTTGATCTACATAGTGGTTATAAACAAACAAATAAAAAAACATTGAGCCATACACTTAAGTTTTTTCTCTTCACAGTTAGTTAGAATTTAATTTTAAAAAGCAAAAAAAGACAATGTAACAAAAAACTAAGCTTTATACCAATAAAATATCATCAGTGCCATTTCTTGCTATTTTAAACAGAATTCAAACATTATCAGCAAAAAAGCACATAACTTTAAGTAAAGCTCTTTTGTAGATTCAATGCACACAAATGAATGTAAGGATGAATACTCCATTGTGAGGCTAGAGTTTAAGGTGAACTTGTCTTTCCAGGAGCACAAGCATGATGATAGCCAGAGGAAAAGCGGTCTAGGGAGAGATGGAAGTGGAGAAAAGGGGGGTAAATAGGGACAGAAAGAGACTTTGGGTAATGGACACACAATGTAGTATATAGATGATGTCTTGTTGACTTGTACTTTTGAAACCTATATGGTTTTATTAACCAATGTCACCCAAATAAACTCAATAAAAAATAAAATAAATTCTAGGATGAGGTCCAGACACTTAAACCTAGGAAATTTAATTATGCTACAGTTATGGTAAATTAGGATCACTAATATCCCAGTGAATTAAATATTTGATGATATAGATTGTTTTTAAAATCACTTTTTATTTTTCAATTATAGTTGACTTCATTATTGTATTAGTCAGGAGTACATCACAGTGATTAGACATTACATAACTTACTAAGTGATCATCATAATATCCAATCTCATATCCATCTGACACCATACATAGTTATTAGAATATTACTGAATATATTCCCTATGCTGTACTTTATATCCCTGTGACTTATTTTCTAACAACCAATTTGCACTTCTTAATCTCTTCACCTTTTTCAGTTTTTTATATCACCCCATCATCATCATAACAGTCAATAAATGGTAGCTATTATTTCTTACAAATACTGTGCAATACAAATGAGTATATTACCCCATTTACCTCTCAGAGCCACTCTATAAGTTTAGTACCACTATTTGTATCTTAAAGATGAGGTAGCTGAAGTTGAGAAGTTGAGTAATTTTCCCATTAACACAAATAGTAAGTGGCATGGCCAATATTCAAAACAGGTTTATCTGAGGGCAAAACTTGTGTCTCATTAATTATTATACTCTACTGTGTCAAGACAATTGGAAATTAAAAGTCAATGCAGACAGAAGTACTTTGGGAATAAATGTTGGAATAATACTTCCTGCCTCAACCCTTTTTCACATAATGAAATAAAGAAGAACATATAAAATAAAACTTTACCTATATTTATGTGAGAAAAGAAGATGTAGTTAATGTATAATAGCTAAAAATAGAAATTTAACCACAGACCTTTAATGAAAGAAAATTTAAACAGTGAACTTCAGAAAATTGCCCACTGAAGGAAATTTGAAAAGGTGAACTTCAGAAAAAAAAAATAGCTCCCCAAAGAAGGTCTGAAAGACAAGAAAAAAAGAGCAAAATTTTGTTTAAAATCTGAATAAATATTTAAAATATAGGGTATCCCCCCAAAATGTAAACACATTTTAACAACTAAATTTTGAAAATGAAATGTTTTTCTGAAATATATTTTTACTGATATAGCTAAATTTTGAAAATGAAATATGTTTTTCTGAAATATGTTTTTACTGATTCCAGAGAAGAAGGGAGAGGGAGACAGAGATGGAAACATCAATGATGAGAGAGAATCACTGATCAGCTGCCTCTTCCTGCATGCCCCCTGCTGGGGATTGAGCCCACAACTTGGGCTTGGGCCTTTTACTGGAATTGAACCTGGGACCCTTCAGTCTGCAGGCTAACACTCCATCTACTAAGCCAAACCAGATAGGTCTGGAGTGTATTTTAATAAACACTGTCTTTACAATTATTAAAAATATGTGTATACATTTTTGGGACACCCTATATATTTATCAGAAGTAATTATGTTGAATAAGAATAAATATAAAAATAAAAGATAAAATAAAGACCCTGAACAATAATCACCTATATTAATAATAGAGAAATTTGCAAATTGGCCAGGATTCCGTCATGTAATGACCAATCAGGACAAAGATGGAGCTGCAGCAGAGAGCTCTCAGCATGCCTGCGCCAGGAGTCCAAAGTATGCAGAGAGGAAGGGAGAGTAGATAGGCAGTTAGGGGGACCAGGCAGAAGGGGAGAGCAGATAGGCAATTAGGAAACTCAGGCCAGGAGGGGAGAGCAGTTAGGTAGTTAGGGGTATCAGGCCAGCAGAAGAGTAGTTAGGGGCATCAGGCAAGCAGGGAGCTAAACATTTAGGAGCCAAGGGTTCCAGATTCCATGCCTTAACTTCTCACAACACTCTATCCCCAGCATTTTCTTTCTGACTTTTGTTTGCTTCAACTGTAGCCTTTTGTCCCAGACAATAGATTGCATCCCTTTGGAAGCCAGGTGGTCCCACCCTGGGAATGCAGGTTGCTATAGTCAAGACCAGTCCTAAGCTGGGGAGTGTTGAGACAAGGCAAATAAAAATGCTACAAAGCTTTCCTACTGTTTTTAAATTGCCTTTTTTCCCCATTTGCATTTGCTTGGTTGCTATAACCTTAGACTATTTTGCTGCAATTTGACAAAATTGGTTTTGATAGTTTTGGCTCAGTTTTTCAGTGTGGGTGTGAGCCCTTTGAATTATCTACTCTGCCATTTTACCAGTTATCCAGAAGCATTGTTTTCAATGCAATATTTTCATGGAAATAGTTAAGTTGCTCTATGATAGAGGTTTTTTTTGTGTGTGTGTAACCAGAACTGAATAGCATAATATTCTCCAATTACATGCATTTATATATAAAAACCTTTATTGTGTGCCTGTATCATCATAGAAATATTTGCCAAATTACTCAAATAGAAGAGTGGAATAGGAAGGCAACTAACTGTCTTGCCATCAAGAGTAAGGCAGTCTAGTATATTGGAAATAACCCAGATCTGAAAACTCAGAAACCCTGGTTTTTAGTTGTAGCTCATAGTTTAATTAGCTGTGTAGCTTCTGTGGACCAAAAGAGGCCACATGCTAACGTGACTAGCTCAGGGAAGTCCTTGCAAACTATTGAGACCTATAGTGACCACAAAGGATGGTCTAAAATTAAAACTTTTTAACTAAAAGCAGTTTATGGCAGATAATAATGTCCTAGGCTAGATTCTTCCCTGACAAAAGTCAATTTTTACCGTAACTAAGCCTGTCTGTTGTCTTTTGCATTTATGATAACTAATGTCAGGATAACTTGTAACTTCCCTTTTTCTAGACTCCTCAGGGCACAACCATGCCCCAAAGCACCTGGAGGGAGACCACAAATTCTTTCACTGTTATTATCATGTTAATCATTGACTTTTCATTATCCTGTACCCACCTATATGAAAGAAGCATATGTCTATCAATATACTTTTTGTTCAATCCCTGAAGTTTTCCTGCCCTTTGCTTTCTCCTGCCTCCCTAATCTATCACCAATAGATTTCATGTAACCCACTTAGGTCTCCTCCTTTGATTATAATGTATAAAATAAGATGAAAAGCTGCCATTCTCTGGAGCATTATCCCAATATGTTGAGATTCTGCTTTCCTGCAACAGTTTGGCTCAAATAAACACAAAAACTCTACAAATTTGAAATTTTCTTATGTTAACACTATAATTTAGCTCTTTTCTTTCTAGATTTTTGTACCTGTAAAATAAAGTTACCAGATGAGCTGTCTGTGAAGTTTTATCAGTCCTAGATTTCCATGGAGTGGCAGAAGAGAGGATGTAATTTATAGTTTTCAGCTGAATATACTTCACAATATGTGATTTAAATGAAGACTGAACAAACTTACATATAAATACAATGCAGCAGTTTGGGGATAAAAGTTCAGATTGTGTGTCTGTGTCTTCCTAAGTCTGCTTCAGAAACTGGGTTGAAGGCTTAATATTGCCTTGAGTACACTCAACATATTGTCTAATAGTTTGCTATGAATATTTAATTTGCAGTGTCAATAGTAATTAAAACAGGTCAAGTTTTGCATTTGTAAATATAAAAATATAAATAGTGAATTCTGAAATATTTAAAGAGGTCAATGATTTGTAATAGAGAGCACAATGACACATGTAGCAAGGGGCCTAATTAAAATATATTGACATACAATTAAAAAAATGAATAATTGCTTTCAAATTTTTATTTGAATTTGAACATTTTATTCAGTTTCTTGAAGATAAAAATGATGCTTCTCAAATTTCTACAGACCTGTAAAATCTTGTTTTTCTAGAGGTCTGGTGCATGAAATTCATACACAGGGTTGGGGGGGGGAGTTCCCTCACTCAGCTTGTACACTCTCCAACTGAGACCCCTTAGGGAATGTCTAACATCCCTCTCACAATCTGGGACCACTGGCTCCTAACTGTTCACCTGGCTGCCTGCCTGATTGCCTCTAACTGCCTCTGCCTGCCAGCCTCCTCACTCCTAACTGCCCTCCTTTGCTGGCCAATTTGGTTCTGATTGGTTGATTCCTATGCCAGTATCAAAAGCTTCCCCACCTAGGCAGCCATTGGCTCCCCACAGATTCCAGATTTGGTTCTCATTGTTTGGTTTCTATGCCAGTAAGTGTCAAAAGCTCCTCCTCCTAGGCAGCCATTGGCCCCCCACAGCACCCAGATTGGTTTCTGATTGGTTGATTTCAATGCCAGTCAGCATCAGAAGCTCTGCCTCCTAGACAGCCATTGACTCCCCACAGCACCCACCTTTGGTTCTGATTGGTTGGTTCCTATGCCAGTCAGCATCTCCAGGCCTATCTCTGGGCCCGATCAAAGACTTGGGGCTTAACAGCAGCTCTCTGAGGCTGGGAGAGAAAGAAAAGCCTGGCTGCTGGTGAAGATCAGAAAGAAAGAGGGAGAGAAAAAGAGAGATAAGTACACTGATCAACAGCTTCCACTGAGGCTGCAGATAAGACCCTGACTCACTTTCTGGGTCTCAGCCACCTGGGCAGTCAGTGCTGGGTTGCCTAGGCTGCAGCTGGGCAACCCAGCATTGACTTTCAGATGGTCTGCATTTGGTCGCAGGCTCAGCCCCTTCCCAAGCCTAAAGCCTCTGCCCCTTTAGGCTTGGGTAGGCTCCTCCCCCTTCTGTTGGCCAGCTGAGAGTGACCTGGGTGCAGAGGAGGTTCCTGGGACTCAGGTATGTATGCAAATTAACTGCCATCTTTATTGGGTTAACTTGCATACTCACTCTGATTGGCTGTGAGTGTCGTGGAGGTACAGTCAATTTACATGTTTCTCTATTATTATGTAAGACTTATCAAATAAACGTGTAGACTTAGAAACTGAGATCTGATTCCAAAATATTCCTCCAAGAAACAAAAGCTACAAATATCTGCTAGTAAAGTAGCATTTAAGTTATAGAGGGTAGTGAGAAAAATGTTTATTTTCAGCACATTTTCTGAGTATACTTGGCTCTTGTATGGGTAAGATTACACCTACAGAGAATTTCTTAATGGAGAGAAATAAGTAAGCACTTTCATTCCATATCAGTTTTGCTCACAATTGATATTAAAAATAAATAGCATCTAGAAGACTTTGTGTGTTACTACTCTAAAATAAAGGGATCACTTCATTGGTCAATGCAAATTTAGCCAAATTTGAGGCATAAAAGGTAATGATAGAGATAGCTAAGATAAGAGCAACCAGTTTCTTAGAATTCCTACTATTGACAAGTTTTATACTAAGTGCTATAGATATACTTGTATTTAAATCTCATAAAACCATGTGAGGTGGGTAAGATCATTACCAAATTACAGATGAAGAAATTAAGATTCAATGAGGCAAACTGCATTGTGCGAACATTAGCACAGTTTGAGTGGAATTAGAGGATAAAATGCAGGAAGGAGCAGTTTGTACCTGAGACCTCAATGGCTGCTTGGCTTTTACAAAGTGACCTCTTTGGAGTTCCCCATCTATAAAATGAGAGCAGTCAGCATTTACAGTGTGTGATTGTTCTAAAATTTCACTAAAATTTCCATGAATCATCTGATATATAAGAGGTATTAAGTCAATGATAGTAATTATTGTTGGGGCAGCAGAGAGAGCATTCAATCCCAGCTCTACCCTCCCAAAACTTTTCCTTCAGTATACCATTTTGCTTTTTCATTTATAAACAACAATCAAACAAATCCCTTCACCCCAGTTTTGCTGCAGCATTATAAGGTCACACAGGTGGTGGAGAGATGAGTAGACTTGCCACTGGCAAATGTGTACTCTTTTTTTTTTTTTAATCTGGGTCCCAAAGGATCAAAATAACTATATACTTGGATTCTCACTAAACTTCTCAAAAATGCTAACCCATGTTCTATAAAAAGAGGCTATAATAGGATTTTCCTTGGTCACATAACAAGGTTAGTTAGGTGTGAAATAAATTAAAGAAATAGTGAAACAAAGGTATATTATAACATTATAGTATATAGTATGTAAAGTAAAAAAATTATTATGACTATAATTATACTATTTTAAATTTAATTTATGAAAATTTCACATTAGAATTTTAGTATCTCCAATGCACACTGGATAATTTGCAGTCAAATTTTAACCCACTACTTAGAATTTGACTGCCTAATGTGAACTAACCAAATAAGGGAACTAAAATAGAAAGCAGTTCTTTCACTAAGTGATCATTTTTAAGTGTATTTAACTAAAGATAATAGCCGCATTTATTGAGTACTTACATTTATTTAGAACAGTGAAGGACCTGTTCTAAATATTTTATATGTATTTGCTCATTTATTCCTATGCACATATTCTTTTAAAAGCCTCAGTGTTCAGTCTTCTCTTATAAAATATTAATGAAAGTTGGTTAAGAGTTACATATTATAGCATGCATTTATTAGCTGGTTGCATTTAAGTAGATAATTTAAGAAAAAGAATTGGCCTTGATTTATTAATCACATTGAGGTTACTTTATAATTTGACTTCAAAGGGGCACCTTTCTTCCCATGAGCCAAGATCCTTTTCACTCTCATTCTAGCGTTTGTCAAGATAGATGCTGACAGGTCACAGAGAGGTTTTCCTAACGTATGAAGCATCTATTTGAGAGCTCAGCCAATGTCTCCACTGTCAATTTATTTTAATGACAACCTTCTAGCTGAGTGACAATGAATGCCCAATCACAACTATATTTTTCTTCAGGATAGCAACCACAGGCTTAAAATTTTGAATCACTTAAAAATATTAGATTTTCAAATTTGATCAAAATTTATATTATCAGAGTGAAGGTATTAATATTGGCTATTCAAACATGTTTTTTAATAGATTATAAAGCAGTTTGAAAAATCTAAGTGCATTTCCCCCATTATAGAGGATAGGTTTACTTATTCATATTTCTATAAGTTCTTGAAGATCATATGGTCAGAATTGAATCTGTTCTAGTCCAAGGACAGGGTATGACTTAGTATATTTTTAATGAGGGAAAGCCTGAGAAATCTTTTCTCTTTATGCCAACTAAGGCTATACTGTCTTCATTCTTGTCTTATTTATTTCCTCTTGTTCCCATTTGTTCTCTCATTCATGTTTTGGATTTTTATTATGTGTAAGATACATCTCAATGTTGAGAGGTTCAAATGAGAAAGAATTGTATGTCCTGCCTCTTAAAGATCTGGTGAGGCATGGAAACAATTGATTGTACTAGTCACTATGCTCTCTTCATGGTATGATTATTTACAATATGAGTTCAATTTTCATAATTTCAATCACCTAGAAACCATGATATAGCAACATTTAATTATTTTGCCTAATTAATACATCAACCATTCTTATGGCTCTTAATATATTATAATGTCTTCAATACTTAATTATTTACTTACACTAACCATCTATTAGACTGCAAGCACAAGCTGATTCATTTTTTGTATTCTCTAAAACAATTACCCCAAAGTGCATTAGAGATACAAAAAAAATGATTTACTCAATGAAAGAACAAAAATGAAAATGACTGAATCTTAGGTTAAATTTGTTGCTAGTAATAGGATATTTCTTATTCCTACTATTTACCTTTTCAAAGATCATTACTTTTTTTAAAGCATATGTTGAAATTTCAATTTAAAAAATTTTCCTAACATCAAGCTCTAAGTATTAAATATTTTTCAGTTAGTTACTAATAGAATTATTATCAATAACTAATTGATAAATAAAACACATGTTACCAATTTAAAAAAAAAAATTATGCTTAAGAGTAAAAGATTAGTACCAATGCATCTACTAATGGGATGAATTGGGAAAGTTGTATATCTAGGTAATAGAAGACTTTATTTAATATTTTCAGTAGTTCCCTTATTTGTTAAGATGCGATATGACTCAGAATGGATAACATTTATACCTTTCTTTTTGTAGCTTTGTTTCTTTATTCCCTCTGAAATCTACTACTTGAGTTTTTAAAACCAACTTCATGCACACAAAGCTAACAAAAACTGTGAGGTTAATTTTTTAGTTGAGACAAGCATGATAAAAAATAATAAATAAATCTGGTTGATACTGGGGATTAAAATTAGACATCTCTTTATGTAAATTAAAAAGTAGATTTCCCTCCCCCCCCAAAAAAAAATCATTTATTTTCTCGTCTATCCTATATAATAAAAGCCTAATATGCTGAGTGTCCAGTCATCTGGTCATCTATTCAACCAATCAAAGTGTACTATACTAATGATACGCTAAGGCTGCTCAGCCACTTGCTATGATAAGCACTGACCACCAGGGGTAGACACTCTCTCTGACTGGTAAGTTATCTTGCTTCTGGGTTCCAGCCAGTCAGGACTGAACGAGACTGGCCATATATGCCCTGGAGCCCTCCTGCAATTTCTCCCTGGCTGGCCAACTTCTTACATACCTTCTCATCCCCAGTTGTGCACCGGTAGGGTCCCTCAGCCTGGCCTGCACCCTCTCACATTTTGGGACCCCTCAGGGGATGTCGGAGAGTCAGTTTCAGCCCAATCCTGCAGGCCAGGCTGAAGGACCCCATTGGTGCATAAATTTGTGCAGTGGGCCTCTGGTTCTATATATTAAAAGTCCAGCAACTGAAACAGCATAATGATCAGAACGACCAGAGACCGGAACGACCACAGCCTCTCACCTCAGCTGGCAGACTCCCAACGAATGGTTAGGGGGGATCAGGCAGGGAGAGGTGGTTAAGAATGATCAGGCAGGCAGAGGCAGTTAGGAGCAATCTGACAGGTAGGCAGAGTGGTTAGGGGCAATCAGTCAGGCAGAGGTGGTTAAAGGCGATCTGATAGGCAGACAGAGACAGTTATGGGTGATCAGGAAGGTAGGTGATTAGGGGCAATCAGGAAGGCAGGCAAGCAATTAAGGGTCAGCATCCCAGATTGCGCGAGGGATGTCTGACTGCCAATTTAGGTCTGATCTGCAGGGATCCCTGTGGGATCAGGCCTAAATTGGCAGTTGGACATCCCCCAAGGGGGTCCCAGATTTCAAAAGGATGCAGGCTGGGCTGAGGAATCCCCTCCCATGAACAAATTTCATGCAGCAGGTCTCTAGTAAATATATAAAAGCCTAAATGATCATTATGACCAAAATGACCAATTGACCAGTCACTATGATGTGCACTGACCACCAGGGGGCAGACACTCAATGGAGGAGCTGCCCCTGGTGGTCATTGTGCTCCCACAGCCAACTTCCCACAGTCCCCTGACCACTGAGCTGTCCACAGATCCCCCTTTCCCCGGGCTGGCCAACCTCCCACAGGCTCCCTTCCTGGCTGGCCCACCTCCAGGGATCCCTCCCCATCATTGGCAGGCCCCTGATAGGCCTCAATCACAGGCCAGGCCGAAGGACCCCCATTCGTGCATGAATTTGTGCACCAGGATACTAGTTCTTCATAAAATGAGAATTATTTTTTTTCATACAATTAATATGGCACTGAGTTGTGCCACTTTGGGAAAAGGTGATACAGGTAAAATAAATCTCTTCCTTTTATGCTCACCAATGTGTCCAAAGTAGTATTTATTTTGATCCAATGGTGTGCTAGAACCTCTTCTTGGGGAACGAAGACTTCCACAAAAGCCCTCTCTTCTGTGGGAGACTGAGACCTATTCTCCACAGGTGCCCAGACTATGACCAACATGAGCCAGAGCTGGTTTGCATCTGCTGTAGAGTCCCTACCTGTGTCCAAGGTTAGAAGCACAGAGCTGGACATATAACTGGACCCCCCTGCTCCCAAAATGTCACTATTATCTGTGAAAGGACACCTGTTGTTAAGGGGGGAGATATGAGCAAGGCACACTTTATTTGAGCATGTTGTTGATGCCATTATATGAAAGTTCACTCATTTTTAAAAAGATACCATTGATGCCCTAGATCAATGGTCAGCAAACTATGGCTTACAAGCTCTTTGGCCCCTTGAGTGTGGCTCTTCCACAAAATACCATAGCCTGGGCAAATCTATTTTGAAGAAGTAGCTTTAGAAGAAGTTTCAGTTTAAAAAATTGGGCTTTCAAAAGAAATTTCAAGCTTTATACTGTTAATATTTGGCTCTGTTGACTAATGAGTTTGCCTTAGATGGTTTGGCTCAGTGAATTCAGTGTCAGCCTGCAGACTGAAGGACCCCAGGTTTGATTCTGGTCAAAGGCAGATGCCCAGGTGTAGGCTTGATCCCCAGTAGGGGGTGTGCACGAGGAAGCAGATCAATGATTCTCTCTCATCAATGATGTTTCTATCTCTCTCTCTCTTTCTTTCTCTCTGAAATCAATAAAAATATATGTTAATAAAAAAGAGAGAGACACCATTGACCCATAAAAAACATGGGCAAAAGAATGATTTATGTGCAAGTGATGAAATATGTCCCCTAGACTACAGGGGTGCTCAGCCAGGGTCTTAGGAAGAGATGAGCCCTCAGTTTCTCAAGATGTCTGCTTTGTGATTTGGTAATTTACTTCACTTAATCCCTCACAACTCTGGGAGGGAAGTGTTATCTCAGTGTGCACAGATTGAGACTGTGAGATTCCTGCAGCCTGTGCCTTGCCCAAGGTTATGCAGTTAAAGGGGTAGAAGATTTTGGATAGAAACTTGGGTTTATTTGACACTAAACCACAGTTTTATTGTCCCCCACCACTTTACCATCCGGAAAAGCTGTATGTTTATGACTTGTCTGGGGTAGAATGAGCTCTAGGGGATTAATGTCTTTTGCCTATCAAGATGGAACATTAAAAAAAGGGGGGAGGGGGAAGGAAAATCAAGCAGGAGAGCACCACTTTGGGGAGCTGTGGCTTCCTCTTCAAGCTGAATTCTATATGCAGTGGTCACTCAGTTTATTTGTACAGAGCAGTCTCTTTTCTGATGCCCTGCCCCAGGCAACTGACATTGGGATTATGTATCAGCCTCTTCAGGCTCTTAGCAGCTCTCCTGTGTCTGGGGTTTCTAATTCCATGCACATGCATAAGCCATCCATTCGTACTGGAGTTTTAAACCACATCAAAACAAGATATACTTTTTACTTCTTAATATTTAAAATCCAATGGAATTTACCCTTTCTCCCTATTTTTATTGGTAGAACTTCACAAATACCATCAGAGAAGCTTCCACAGAGGCAAACAATGTCAGTTACTTCTAAAAAATGAGCAGAGATGTAATTTGCAGCCATTTCTTAACAACTTCAAGGAGATTTCCCAATTTAAACAGTGAGAATAATTGGATTGCAGAGAATTATGGCCTACTCCATCTTGACAACTTTTGACAAGCATTTTTCCCATCTACCACAGAATCTTAGCTTTTAAAGTATAGAAATAGAGTTTCTGAAAAACACTGTGATGTCCAACATACGCGAAACTAACAGGAAACTTAGTGGAAGGAGCTTTGTTGCATTTCACAGCACATCGCAACTCCCAAAGAGGGAAAAACAAGATATGGCCATCAAAATTATGCGCTTGCATGCCCTGTGACCGCACACAATAGGAACAGAAAGGAAGTCACACAGTTGAAGCAGGCTGCAGAAATGACAAACATGCATCTTAAAATTAATGATTACCTACTATGTTTTGCCTTATTTTGCTAAGTCTAACCTCTGTTGCTTAAAGCAATGTGGGTTTCTGCTTTCTCACTTCTTTAAATAGCACTTGCAGTGAGTGATAAAATAACAACACAGGGCTCAGTGTGAATAGACAAGAGAATCATTTAAACAAATGGATTTGTAAAACATGATTGTTTTAAGCCTGTCTGTGTCAGGTCTGCAATTTGAATTAAACATAAGGTGACTTCTTTCACTGAATCAATAATTGCAAATAGCATTGCTCGCAACCACGTTTTATTTCACAGACAAAAATGGTTCTTAACAGATTTCTGAAGGCTATGCTTCAGCCACCTGCTGTTAAAGTTATTTGCTTATATTATTTTTGCAAAGTTTTTTTCCTCTGCAGCATTAAAACAGACAGACCTGGCATCAGCTCACTTGGAGCTGGAGTGCAGGGATGTTTAAAGGGCGGTTTCCTTAATGGAGGCCATCACTTCCTGCATCCTTCCTACTGGCAAATCAGAAGAGCATGGGGTTTTCAGATACTATGTGCCTAAAATTCTGACCTGTGTCAGCTGACTTGCTATCAGAGGTTATTTCTACCACTTTTGTAGAGTCTTCTCGTGATCCATATAAACTTAGGACTTCTAAAATGTTGGATTTATAGGCAACTTATGGAATATTTTTTAATAGATTCAATAGTAGTCTTGATTAGTGAATAATTAAGAAACTTGATGACATTTCTTCTTGATTGAGGCTGTTGAGACAAGAAGCAGTTAGAGAACTCAGCTAAGCTGTGCCCAGACTCCTGGCCCATGGGAACTGTAAGATAATACATATGTGTTGTCCTAAGTCACTAAAATTATGGTAATTTATTCTAAATCAATAGATAACAAATACACTTCTACACAGGTGCCTAACTATCCTTATATTGTCCATCCTCAGCCCCATCTCCCTTCCTCTCCATGCCTACATCACACAACAAGACCAAATTTATATGTCTACATGATCTTTTTCAAAGGAGTTACTTTAATAAGTGTTAGAAACTTTGGATGGTACCAGAACCTGTCAAAGATGTAAAATTTAAGAATAAATGCTAAATGAGCCTTAAGAAGTCCTCCACATTTAGAGAAAACAGTAAGGGGCAAATCTAACTCATCTTCCTTTGATGGAAGTGCACTGATGCTGGAAATAATGAAGGAAGATGTAGACAAATCTCTTCATTTGAATGACAGGTGCTGAAGTGGAGAAAGATGTGGACAAGGGGGCAAGTTATTTTGCCAAAACAGCAGTCAGTGGCCATGACAAACTTGGGAATAATAGGGCTGCTCTGTGACCTAGTTTATGCCTCATTCTGCAGGTATTTCTTAACATACAAGACCACAAGACCAGGAAGAACATGAGGCCCACTATATAACTCAACTTCGGGTTGAACCAAAATGGAAAGTTGGCCATTGGTACACACCTTCATAAAAGCAGTGAAGAAAACACCATATAGAAGTGAATTTCCCCATATGGGAAGATCCATAAGCCCAGGTTTTCCTAAATTCGTTTAAGTCTGATGGCTTACCCATGTTCCAATTAAAGGTTTGAAAGAAAATTACTGTAGCATCTGGGTGATTTTTGAAAGGATCCCAGGTTCCATGGCTACTAATTTGGGATGAATATTACATCTCATTCACCTTTCAAGAGTAAAAGACCATGGAGTGAGAAGACTAGCTAAGTAGCTAGATGGCTGCATTCTTAGGGTGGCTGATGCAACCCTACCCAGTAGGCCTCTTCAAAACTCTTTGTTCTTATCTACTACTTAGAGACCCAGTGCACGATCGGGGGGGGGGGGGGGGTGCTTCAGCATAGCCTGTACTCTCTCACAGTCTGGGACTCCCTGGGCGATGTCTGCCTGCTGGCTTAGGGTCTGCTCCCTCTGGGTACTGTGCCTAAGCTGGCAGTCAGACATCTGTCTTGCAGCCCGGGGCACTCTCTGTCTGGGACCCCTCGCTTCTTACTGCCTGCCTGCAGTGGTGGAGGGAGAGGCTCCTGTCACTGCCACTTTGCTTGCCAGCCATGAGCCTGGCTTCTGGCTGAGTAGAATTCCCTTTGTGGGAGCGCACTGACCACCAGAGCAAGCTCCTGTGTTGAGTGTCTGCCCCCTGGTGTTCAGTGCCTGTCATAGCAGCCTGTCATTCTGCCATTCAGTCAATTTGCATATTAATCTTTTATTAGATAGGATTACCCCCTTTAAAGTATTAACTATCTTCTGACTTTTTACACACTTATTATGTTTACTATTTTTTTTTCAGCCACAGAATATAAGCTCCCAGAGTATAAAAAGTCTGTCTTTTTGTTAATGGTGTCCCCAGTGCCATTGAAAGTACTGAATAAATATTTGTTGAATGAAATAATATCTTAGGATTATTTTTTAAAAGTAGACCATATAGTCCACATTCAAAAAAAGCAGAAAAAAAAATGAAACCATGTTATGGAAGAAGTGTTTGACAATATCCTTTGGAAATATACATTTTAAAAACAAACATTACACAAATAGTGGAAAATTTTTTAGGTGAATATTCCAACATAAAACACATATATGTATCATTGGTGTTCCTGAGGTGAAAACAAATAGAAAAAAAAGATAATAATAAAATGTGATAGAAGAAAATGTTATTATATGGGAACATACCTATGGAAAATGCCATTGGTCCATAACTCAAAAGTTAAAAGTCAGTTTATTTACAAAATGAGAAACTCTGACTTCATGTCACATCTTTTCTCACAATACAAAATCCAATTTGGTTTAGTCTTTAGAATTTTAATGAGAAAAAATTACTGACAAAATTTACATGCTGAGCTAATTTGTTGTTCATATGACTTGGCATCTGAAAGAAAATTATCAGATAGTAAAGTCTTCATTAATTTTTACCAACTACTCATTAACAATTTATTCATAAATTTATTAAATTAAAAAAAAATTGTTCCATAAAGAATTCAAAGTAGTGGGATGTTGTAAAATAGAAGGATTGGGTGAAAGCAATGAAACCATTTAAATGCAGAGTTAAATACAGTGTAAAGAAATGCAGTCAATGTGGTTATCAAATATAGTTCAAGTGTTGCAAATATTTCTTTAAAGAAAAAACATAGAAAGTATACTTTAAAAACAATAATAATTATACAACAAACTTAAAATTGTTTCAATAAAAGAGGAAGGCAATAAGCAGTTAAACTAATGTTATCTTTAAAAGATAATAATATTAATGCTAATGTTATTATTTTTAAAGGGTTGTAATTTATGCATGTGTTTAACTGTGGAAATTAAATATTAGATTTCATTTGTTGCAGTAATACTTAATAAACAAAGAATTAAAAATATGATGAAAATGTTCCAAATAATTAAATAACTTTAAGTTAAAGAAAACTTGGTTTATATTGCATAATAAATAAATTGAAGAAATCAATAGTGGATACATATTAAAGTGAAAAATAAAAAAAGATGAAAAAATAGAATTAGACATATTAATTATGACAGTAATCCTGAATAGTTAAACAGATTACCTTATTTAATAAAAGGGAAATTAAGATAAAAAAGCAATTAATCAAATCCAATTATTTTCATGGGATCCAAAAAATAGATAACTTAAAAACAGTGTTGTATAAAGCTTGAAAATAAAATAATCACCAAAGTACATAAAAGTCAAAAATAAACTGGAAGTTGATATATTAGCTCCAGAAAAAAAAAAGAATCTACATCCAGATTGTTTTACTAGTATTTCTGTGAAACATTTGAAAAAAAAATAATATAATTTTACACAAACTCTTCCAAAAAAAATAAGAGGAGGAAGTATTTACCAATTCATTTTATGAGGCCAACATTACCCTATAACAACAAAGCTGTAGAAAGAAAACTAAACATGAAAGATCCACAAAACACCAGCAAATTGAATCAAGCAATATAAGATGTTGAGATATAAATGAAAAACTTTAAGGAATGCAAAAAAGGAAAAATGCTAATACAGAAAAGTAGACTTAAAGTTTTTAAAAGGAAAAGTTGTTTTTTATAAATATACATAAAAGCTTATTATTTGGGACATAAGTAATAAAAAAAAGACAAATCAAGTAAAAATAGAGAGAAAAATCATAACTTAAAAAATTAATGTTACCAAAGAGGAAATGAACATAAATTTTCAAAAATAATTTTTCTGTCTCCATAAACATATATATAAATATATCAATGAAATTTATAACATACAATAAAAACTAAACAATAATTAGAAACATGAAAAATAATCATGCTAGATTTTGGAGAAATAAATCATAAAAAATCTTCCTAAAATATTGTCAATATCAATTGTAAAATAAATGATTGTTAATTCTGTATATTACAGATATAAATGTTTCATTATAGGGAAATACTGGAAGTTTTAAATCATTCTTAAAATCAAATACAATCAGTATATCAAAAATTTATATTACCAAAAAATAGAAAACTGCAAACCATTCTAATATAAGTAAGAGTAAAATACTGGCAGAGTTTATCAAGAATATTGTTATATTTACCCATGATCAAAAAGATATGTTTATTGCAATGCAAGTATAATTTGATATAGTAAATCTAAAAGTAGAATTCACTACATCATTAGGTAAAGAAGGAAATAACATTTTCTTTTAAGGAACATAAGAAATAATCTTGAAGAAGTAGAAGAAAAAAGACTGAATCCCAGAAAAATTCCCAACACTACCATAGTTCATTTGAAGGGCAAATGTGTAAAACTGACTAAAAAAGTTTTATAGAAAGTGCATTTAAAGTAGAACTTACCAGAAATTTAAAAATATTTTTATTTAAGTATCATAAAGTGATGCCAATTAAAATAGTGATGCATTTATTTATGAATAACCAGATCCATTAAAGAAAATAAATTTTTTAAAATGATTTTAGAATTGGGAAAGAGAATAAGGATTATTATGTATACTAGAAGTCGGGTGCATGAAATTCATGCACTCGGTGTAGGGGATCTCTCAGCCTGGCCTGTGCCCTCTCACAGTCTGGGAGCCCTCAGGGGATGTCCGACTGACAGCTTAGACCTGCTCCTTCTGGGGGGAGCAGGCCAAAGCCGGCAGTTGAACATCCTTAGAGCTGTGCTCATCAATTGTGAGCCCCGCTTCTGGCACACTGACCACCAGGGGGCAGCTCCTATGTTGAGCATCTGCCCCCTGGTGGTCAGTGCACATCATAGTGGCTGATCATTCTGCCATTTGGTAGATTTGCATATTAGCCTTTTATTATATAGGATATGAACCTCTAGGTTTATAAACACACAAATAAATAAACACACACTCACATAAATGAACTCTTGGGTACAGAGAATAGATTGACAACTATCAGAGGGGAGGGTAATAGGGGCTAGGTGACAAGGGTAAAGGGATTAAGCAAAAGAAGAAGAAAAAGAAATACTCATGGATACAGACAACCATATGGTGATTACCAGAGGGAAGTGAGGGGGATTAATGAAGTTAAAAGAGGATAAAGGGGGAATAAACAGTGACAGAAAGAGACTTGACTTGGGGCATTAAACATACAATACAATATATAGATGATGTATCGTACAGTTGTACACCTGAAACCTGTAAACTTTAATAAAAAATAAATTAAATAAAAAATAAATAAAAATAAAATAATAAACTCTTGAGCCCTGCTTAATGATTTTTAAATATTTAATAATTCTTGCATATTAAGTGTTTAAAGTGAAATATGAAATCATAAAAAAGAAAATACATTATGAATTTATAAACAAATTTAAAGGCAGAAACATAATTTGTAACAAAAACAAGCTTAAAATTTAAAACTTTTTATTTATGTAATTGTATTAAATACCTAAAGGATTAAAAAAATTATAATTTCTCATACATACTATGAGAAATATGGCAAAATGGAGCTCATTCAAATATGAGGAGAAAGAAGACATGAATTCAAATAGTAAAAAAAAAATCACTTGTAAATATATTGACAGAAAATTCACTGAAGATATAGAAATTGTAAATTAATATTTGAAGAACATTTATACTTAGCAGCACTCAAAGTGAGATTAGACAGCTTCTTGCATATTTATGAGTGATAATGCTTCATATTTCCACCATCCTATCACAAACTGCAGATATTACTATTTGCTTGTGACTACATTTTTAATATGTGTAACAAAGATATTAGCACATGGCTTTTGAAAATTTAAAAATTATATATGGGAAGGTTAAAGCAGAAAACAATGTATAAAATTTTACAATAGAATGTGATTTTGTCTATGTTTTGATGATAAATTTGTGAGATCTACTTAGTAATATATATCTTGAGATATATACTTTGAAATGTGATTTAAAATGAATTCCTTTATATTTTTCTTGCAATTATCATATCTATTAAAATAAAGTACTAACTTTAACTTAATCAGGATCACATGATCATGCATTGACATGATCACACATGATGACTTGAGAAATATTTCTATTGTTAGTATTATTTTTAAAACTCTACTAAATACTCATGAAATATTCCTAAAACCAAACCATTAATTTTACATGCCATAAACATATTTACATGAGAATTTGATTCACACATCAATTTAAAAAACCAAGGCAGCATATCTATCCCCACTGAACAAAAGAGAATAGAAAATTGCCTGAAGAGGATTAAGGCTTCTTGCCTTCAGATGAGCCAGAGCTGCTTCTACTTATTAGATTGGTGCCAAACACTTTCCTAAACCCTCACACTCTTAGCTTGATCGGAGACCATTAGCCAGGTTTTCAGTACCAAGTCTTTAAGAAACAGCTGCTTAAATATTAGCATAAAAGAAGAAGGAATAGACTAATTCAATAACACAACATTCAAAGATTGCTTTCTAACTGCATTCCTGCCATCTGGAAAAATTTTGTACATACACCAATCTAAAGTAGCCAAAAGGAATTCTGTCACATACTTTGGTTGATTTTATTCTTAACTTTGTTTACTATTGAATATTTTCTATTGGATTAAAAACATCAGCTTTTAAAAGAAACCTTATTAATGTCCTGTTTAAGGTTAAAAACAGTGCTTAACACATGACTGAAGCTCAGTTATTATGTATTCAATACATGACTGTCAGTTATGATATGGGGATAATATCTACTTATCTATACTAATAAAAGGGTAATATGCAGATTTGTCAGGATGTAACAGAGTAACAACTGAACAGCAGGCTGTGTGGGGTGACCAAGCTGGCAAGGGGATTGCAAGGGATGACCAAATGACTGACAAGTAGGCTGTGTGGGGCTACTAAATTGTCAGGGGGGACAGTGAGGGGCAACCAGGCTGGCAGAGGGGGGCAGTGATGGGTGACTGGGCCAGCAGAGGGGGGCACTGAAGGGTGACAGATCTATAGGGGAGGCAGTGAGGGGTGATCATGCCTGCAGGGGCGACACTAAGGAGTAACCAGGCCAGCAGGAAGAGCAGTTGGAGGCAACCAGGCCAGCAGGGGGGAAGTTAGGGGTGACCAGGCCTGCAGAGGGTCAGTGAGGGGTGACCAGGCCAGCAGGGGGGACAGTTAAGGGCAATCAGGCTGAGAGATGTGGTTAGGGGTGATCAGGTGGAAAGGGGGGGGCAGTTAGGGGCAATCAGGCAAGCAGGCAGGTGAGTAGTTAAAGTCAGTGGTCCCAGATTGTGAGAGGGATCTTCCACTGCCAGTTTGGTCAAGCCTAAACCGGCAGTCAGCCATCCCTGGGGGTGGTCCCAGATTGGAGAAGGTGCATGCTGAGCTGAGGGAACTTTCTCCTCATGCACAAATTTTGTGTACTGGGCCTCTAGTATATAATAAGCCAAAGGCAGATCAGAGCACTTGGAAATTGAGCCACTATGACATAAGTTGCGAACTGGAATTTAATAGATAATTAGGCTGAATACAGCTCAAATTGATAAATTGGTTCACTCACTTTCCATTTAATATAATGGGAGATGATTTAGCTACTTATTGGTATATTTCGTATGGTATTGGCCTCACTGTCAGCAAACTGGATCCAAACTTAATTCTGTTAATAAAAAGCAATTATCTTAAAACAAATCTTCACTCCTTACAGTTTCTATTTCTAGTAAAAATTTTCCAGTGAAATACAATCATCTTCACTTGCAATACTCCACAAAACAAAATAAGTTTGGGAAACCCATAAAATAAAGTTTTCTATTAGAGATACTCCATTCAGATTTATCATATCAAAGGTATTGAGAGCCGCCAAATAAGTTAATTTTTAATTTTTGTTAACCTCCAATTATCCAAAATTATTTGAACATTAAATATTTTATGTCAGATGGATTCTAGATTTATTGGGGTGATCACTGCATCCTATGTAATAAAAGAGTAATATGCAAATGGACCATACCTCTGCTACACCAACAGGCCAATTAGAGTAAGTATACAAATTAACCCAACCAAGATGGATACGACTACAGAGAGAGCAGGAGGGAGGCTTGGGTTGTCCCTGGCGATGGAGGAAGCCAAGCTTTCCACAAATCCTGGCTGACGCTTAAGTTTCAATAGCTGTTGCCACTGGGCAAGACTTGGGTTGCCCCTGGCGATGGAGAAAGCCAAGCTTTCTGCACACTCTGGCCCATGCTTAAGGCAACAAAGTTTCAATGTCTGTGCAGAAGGCTTGGCTCTGCTCCAGGCTACAAAGTTTAAATTGTAGAAGATAAATAAATCCCAGATACCAGGGCCTCTTCTTGGGTCGCTGGGGGCATGGCCGGCCTTCAAACCACCATAAGCCTCTCATCCAGGCCACCCCACATCCCAAGGGGATACCAAACCTGATCCAGGACACCCTTCAGGGAAAACCAGCTGGCCCCCATCTGTGTACCAGGCCTCTATCCTATCTAATAAAAGAGTAATATGCAGATTGACCATCTCGAACACACAAGATAACTGTCCCCATGTGGTCAAAAGATCCTGCCCCCATGTGGATATAAGATGGCCACCAAAAGATGGCCAGCAGGGGAGGGCAGTTGGCAGGGACCAGGCCTGCAGGGGAGGGCAGTTAGGGGTGACCAGGCCCATAGGGGAGGGCAGTTAGGGGCAAACAGGCTGGCAGGGGAGCAGTTAGGCATCAATCAGGCTGGCAGGGGAGTAGTTAGGATGTGATCAGGCTGGCAGGCAGAAGCAGTTATGGGCTATCAGGAAAAAAGGCAGCCCCCTTGCATGAATTTCATGCACCAGGCCTCTATTAATTATATAAATGTCTAATTACAATGTGGTACACCTGAAACTAATACAATATTGTATGTCAAATGTAATTGAAAAATAAGTAAAAGACAGAAATAAACCTTTTAGTTTTCTTTGGAAAGTTTTGTGTGTGTGTGTGTGTGTTAATCCTCAACCTGTTTTTTTGGGAGAGTAGAAGAAAGAGGAAAAAGACAGAGTGCAATATTGATTGCCTTCTGCACTCACCCCACCCCGGGCCAGGGAGAGCCTGCAACCAAGATAAGTGCCTTTGACCAAAATCCAAGCTGAAACCCTTCAGTCTGCAGGCCAACAATCTATCCGATCTATCAGCTGAACCAAACCAGCTAGGGCTGGAAACCTCTTAAAATTTCAGAAAGCTGGACCATACCCATTGGTATTCCTGGATTAGGCAATTTTTTATTCTTTCACAGAATTTTTACATACAAATTATAATAATACCACAGGTAGGTCAGAACCATTAGAAATTTTTGAAAAAGTAAGTTGTTCTATTCATGTTAATAAATAATATACAAAAAAGCATATTTAATAAAGATGTGTCTGTACAAATGTAATTGAAATATGTGTCTTTGTACAAATGTAACTTTTTCAATATTAAAATATATTGTTCCATAAGGGAAACTTTCAATAAATTTTATAAGGCAAAACAAAACAGCTCAAATGTATAATTAATATTAAGCAAGACTATAAATTAGTGACAAAAATTTTGAAGAGGAAAACACTTTGACCTGAAATTTAAGAAAAAAAATCCTCTTTAAAAATTCTTAAATCAAAAAAAGAAACCAAAATAAAAATTACATAATATTGATAATGGATACTAGTAAAATTGTACAAGAAAACCCAGAGCCTTAGGCTAAGTAAAAATATGTAAAAAGAGAAAAAGAAATTGGATATTTACTCCATACCAAAAAAAATGTATAAGCAAAAGAAAGTGAGTGGGGAGAAGTAATAAATATATAAGCAAAAATTAATAAATAAAAAATAATTTTAATGAATATATTCAGAAAGTTTTTCTTTGGAAAAAATCAATAAACAAGCTTAATTTAAAAATTCTGAATAAAGCACAAAATTACAAGATTAAAATTGGAAATGAGAATAAATAAAGGCGAAATTAAGATAATCATTGGAGACTGTCTCAACTCTTGAAATATATTTTAAACCTGAATAAAGTTCATGATTGTCTAGAAACATAGGAAATATTAGAAAAAGGACAAGAATGATCAGATGAAAACAGTAGCTGTCTTTTGTTAAAAATTCTAGGTTTGTAGGTATGTTATAAGTTTCCTGATATAATTTGGGTGATTCAAAGTTACAAAAATTTAGAAAATAAATTACAAGCTCTGTAATACAAGTTTAATTTATAAATTAGTACAGAACACAGTCAAAATGCATTTTAGAGCCATGGTTTATCCACTCTAGCTAATTGTATTGAGCCTGCAAAAGCAAGCATAGAACATAGGAGAGAAATAACTTGAAAGTAATAATATTGGGGAATTAGTAATGCCATTTAAAAAGACTGCTATTTTCAGTTTCCATTTCTTTACCATACTGTTCTTCTCTCTTCACTTCTCTAAAGTTGGCATCTATTTTAGCACCTATCACTCTATTATAATCATGTGTTTATATGTATGTCTTAATCACTCTCCCTTAAAGTCAGTGATTACCTTATTTCATTCTATATCTAAAGGCCTGCCACAAAGTTCAGCTCATTGTAACGATTCAAAGACTCTTGAATCCATTCACTGAACACTTTGAGTTGGACTGGTTAATATGAGAACTGTAGCATGGTCCTCAAGCCACACATTTAAACGCAGCTCTCCTAAATTCCAAGTTGTGTGATCAGACCGTTCTTTTTTGCAGCTCTTCCTGTGCCAAGTGAGAAGCATTAGGGAACTACAGTCACTTGTCAATCTCAAGGCAAACAGAGCTCAGAATTGTTTGGGGAAGGATGTCCATCAAAATTCCAAAGTAATTAGAAGACTATCACATCTGGAGTGAAGTGTTGGCCACATTCAAGAAAGGCGTCAGTGACAGAGTTAACACGAGACACATGCTAGAAAGAGGAGCCTGGTCCAACCCATTGACAAATCTCCTCCAAGAAATGGCCAATGCTTCTGGAAATAATAACAATGTGGACTCAGATGGAATTCCCCAAGACTGGAGATGCTTGTTTGTCAGCATAGGGTTTCTATTTTTGCATAATTAATATCTCTTTTAAAAATAAAACTCCCTATTGGTATGTCTCTCTCAGGTCATCAGGAAGAGGGATGTTCCTAGGTGTCTAACTGGCTTTCTTAGGTGAGGAGTCTCAGGGGGTGGCAGGGTGGTGACCAGTGCAATGATAATGTAAGTCCCTCAGCTCTTCAGATACCATTTCTACAGTCCAAAGACTGGTGACAATGTGAGGAAATGCACTGCCTGGATTGTGCACAGTCTGAATAAGTTGCTCCAAGTCTGCAGCTAGACTATGAAGAATATCACCGATGCACCAAACTTCCTTATCCAATTGGTCCAAGGACCTGCCTAATTGGGACTCTCTAACTGTAGGAGAGTTCCATGTGATTCATCAGAAAAGGAGACAAAGCTACAGAAAATATTCTTACCCACGTTCTGTTTTAAGCCAGAGCTGTGCCCAGGGAGCACAGGGAAGCCACCAGGAGGCCGATGCCCCTTGTGAACACAATGGCTTTTCCACAAAGAGCTAGTCCATCCTCAATTCCTTCCATCCTTGAGTTTAGCAAAGAGTTCCTTGCGCAAATTTTAAAAATATATTATATATAGTATTTTTATTATTTAATTAAACTCACAGTAATATAATTACTGATATTTAAAATTATTTTTAAGTAAAACTGATGTGAATATAGGAATTTTTTACAATTGAACAGTCACCATTCTGGCATGAAAAAATTACTCACTAAATGTCTGTTGAATGAATGACTATTAATTTGGTGTTAAATCAGCTGAGCCTTTCATACAGCCTTTAAAAGGTAAACAAAAATAAATTTCTCTAAACCTGACTGATATTTAAATCCTGAATCTGTTTGTTTGCATGAGAGAAAAAGAAGATAATGAATGTGACATCTGTTATCTCCAAATAAGCTAGATTTGTAGGGCATTTTGCCCAGAAACTTTTTTATTTCATTTTGGAAATTAAGCTCAAGGTAGCTGACACCAGGAGGCACCACTGAGGGTAACATAAAACTAATTTTCCCAGCCTTTTTCCACACTAGCTTAGCTAAAAGAGACACGAAAATATACAATCCAGCCAGGGATTGGATAATTTTCCTTTAGAAAGTAAGCTCTCTACCAAAATGTCAAAAAAAAAAGCCTTTAAACTTTCAATATCTACATGTACACCTTACATTAAAAATACCATTTGAACCAAAATGAGAAGGAAAACTAACGTCAAAGTTGAAATAGCTGTCATGTTAAACCACTTAAGAGCTGTCTGCAGTATGTCATAAACCAAGATCCCATGGGCTCCTAGGACCTCCACATTTGTTCTTCTTGTCTAAATTCTGCTTTCCACCCATCCATGCCTGGATCTACACTGGTTCCTTGCTCTCTATTTTTAGGACTCCTCCCAGAATATCTGTTGTGTGTGGAGGTTTATCAGTTTAGCCTCCTCTAAATTTCTATAAATCCAGGATTTTGTTCACCCAACCAGGTGTCAGCGAGGCTTTTGCTTGGAAGCTCACATCATTTTGATGCAGGCTTCATCTCCTGCAGGGCTCCAATTAGTCCCCGTGCTCCTGAAGATGCTCAGAGTCACTTGACACATTCATAATCAAAACTCTTCTCTCTGTTTACTTTCACCTGGCAGAAACTTAGCTAGGGATCTGTAAAGACCACACCACTTAATGTCTTTCCTTTTGCGGGGGCTTCTTCTTCCTCTTCCTTACGGCTTCAGAGACTGGATAAGTCAGCATTCCCTTCAATGTGCAATTAATTATTTACATCTCCTTACTAATCTCTTTAGCCTGATCAATGCTATGACCTGGTTATTGAACATTCAGAAAATGACAGAATCATTACTTCTTACTCTAGAACTTTTATTTTTTTCTCTTTATTGAATTTATTGAGATGATGCTGATTAACAAAATTATACCAGTTTCAGGTGTACAATTCTATAACACATCATCTGTATATTGTATTGTGTGTTCAGCATGCCAAGTCAAGTCTCCTTCCATCACAATTTATCCCCCAATACTCTACTCCACTTCCTTCCCCTCGGGTAATCCCCACTGTTGTCCATGTTCATGAGTTTTTTTCTTTTTGCTCAATCCCTCCACCACCACCCCAACCAGCCCCCTCCCTGATGGCTGTCAGTCTGCTTTCTATCTTTGAGTATGTCTCTATTTTGCTCATTAGTTCAGTAGGTTCCACATATGAGTGATATCATACAGTTAGATATTCCACCATTTGTTTATTTTTAATATTTAATATTTCAAACAAACATGTTTTTATGTAATGGTTTTCTCAGAGGGAGGGCTTCATCTCATGGTCCAGTAAAAGAGATCATATTCGAAGAACACTTAAGCTTGGTGACACTCATTCACCTTACCCTGAATCATGCAACAAGTCTGCTATCCTGTTATTCTAGTTCTGTGACTTTCCCATTACACAAGATTTAACCTCTCTTCGTTTTTTTCTTGAAGAAAAATTAGTCCTTAAGCTATCTAATAGACAATTTGCCTGTCTTGTGTTGCATTTGTTGTCTAGGCTACTAATAGAAAGTACAGAAGCAAGTGCAAGAGGGAGAAAAGACTATTCTCTGGCTAAGTTCCAGAAGTGTTGGTTCTAGTCCTTTCTTGTGCTCTAAGGTTTTGTATTGGACCATCCTATCTAATAAAAAAGTAAGAGGCAAATTGACTGTCACCACAACACAGAAGATGGCTGCTCCCATGTGGTCAAAGATGGCTGCCCCCATTTGGACATAAGATGGCCATCATAAGATGGTCAGCAGGGGAGGGCAGTTAGGAGTAACCAGGCTGGCAGAGGAGGGAAGTTGGGGGCAACTGGGCCTGCAGGGAAGGGAAGTTGGGGGGGGGACCCAGGCCTGCAGGGGAGAACAGTTAGGAGTGACCAGGCCTGCAGGGAAGAATAGTTAGGGACAATCAGGTTGGCAGGGGAATGGTTAGGGGGTGATCAGGCTGGCCGGCAGAAGTGGTTAGGGGCAATCAGGAATTCAGGCAGGCAAACAGTTGGGAGCCAGTAGTACTGGATTTTGAGAGGGATGCCTGTTTAGTCCTGATCCTGATAGGGCAGTCAGACATCCCTCTAGGGATCCCAGATTGGAGAGGGTTCAGGCTGGGCTGAGGGACACACACTCCCTTCCATGAATTTTGTGCACTGGGCTTCTAGTTTACTTTATTATCTTGGTATTATTTTCTGACAGAATGTTAGACTAGGTTATTTTTAAGGATATTCTCAATCACAACATTCTATCAAATTCTATTTGACATATACCTTAATAGTGAAATACAACTACTTATTAAGTTACATTAACTTTTTTTTTTTTAAATATATTTTATTGATTTTTTACAGAGAGGAAAGGAGAGAGATAGAAAGTCAGAAACATCTATGAGAGAGAGACATCAATCAGCCATCTCCTGCATGCCCCACAGTGGAGATGTGCCCACAAGCAAGGTACATGCCCCCAACCGGAATCGAACCTGGGACCTTTCCGTCTGCAAGCTGACGCTCTGTCCACTGAGCCAAACCGGTCTTGGCTACATTAACTTTTTAATACTACAATATGATCTAGTGTGAGTAGGGGGAGAGTTTTTTCTATGCCCTTACACCTAAAGCACTTGATTTTTCCTTAGTCTGCTAAGGAAATACATATAGTAAGCATTCAACAAATACATGCTAGCAAAATAAGGAAAGAGGAAGAAAAGAGAACTGAAAAAGAGTAAGAAAACAAGCAAACTTTCTCTTTAAAATTAACCAACTCATATTCACCTAAATTGTAAGGGCAGACTAAATTATGATCTGTCCCTGGAAATTAACACTCTTTACAATCTGTTTTCATTGGCACAGAAAAGCACCCGCACTCTTCACCCTAGTATTTCTTTTCTCTCTTTAAATTATGGGGGTAATGTTTCTTTCCAATACTGTTCTCCTCTGTGCTCTTAAGCACTGCACTTACTCAGAATAATTGACTACGTGACATCTTGTGATAGGAGTGATGTTAGGTCAGCAATCTAAGTCACATATCAAACTAAGATGGTAATATGGGACAAATCACATTTTAATCAGTTGGAGCTTAGATAAACACAGGAATATTGATAGCATTTATGATTTGTCTAGCAGCCTGGGGTGGGACTGAGCAATAGCAATTTGAAATATAGTCCATGGATGTTAATTAACAGTAAATCGTAATGGAACTCCTGTGGTATTATTACATGATGTCCGTGTGAATTCTCTAATAATTTATAATGCTTGATGTGATCCCACAGCATGTGACAAGATGTATGATTATCTATAGCTCTGCTTGATCTGCAGCACAAATTGACTTTGGAGGCAATGGGATTCATGGCTAATACGTACCCCTTATAAGAGTCTCCCTTCTACAGAGGCATTCCCACTCTTTCAGAATCAAGATACGGCGTCAGGTGCTCAACTGAAACATAATTGTGTAGTGACTAAACACTATCTCTCAGGAAATACATAATTTTTCACAGGGACTTATAATTGGAAAGTAGTTTCTTAATTACTAGTTCATGGCTTCCTGGTTCAGATGTCATGATTTTGAATCCCTGATGCTCTAATCGTAGACTAATTGCGTCCTTGAAATCTAATTGTCTTGTTCCAACCCTGACAGCTACATGTTTTTGCATCTGCTTCCTGGGGAGTGTAAGAGGAAAGGGGAAAGGAGGGACTTATAATAGCAGACTAACACATTTGAGGATACTTAGTCCCACTCCCAAAATTCCTCAAAGCCTTGAAATCTCAAGAGAAAAAGAAACAGTCACATGTTAATGATACGTTTCCTCCGTGTTATTAAAGCCCTCCCACCAGTGTTATGTTAGGTGACTGAGAAATGAGTCAAAAAATTCTAAGAAATGCTAATTGTACTCAACTGGCCTTTTTCCCCCCTCTAATTTTTACCCACAAATTAGCTCTTGTTAATCTACTTGTAAATATCAGTTGCAAAAATATGAGAAGCAAATGAACAGTCTTGCAGCAAACGATGTATTTTTTTCCTCCAGAATTATCTTTCCATTTTCCTGCCCACTTATCCATACATTGAAATTGGTGCTAGTGAGTGAGACACAAAGAATATCAGCTGGTGTGAAAGACTTCATTTGCCTCTTTCTATGCAAAACCAACAGACCCTTAGCCTGTGGGGGGAAAAATGCATATTTCTTCCTTTTGAAAATATCACAGAAGCAGCTGCTCCTTAGCTATTTTGGGTGGATTTTCTGAGAACAGCTTGTAACTACAATATTGTATATGGTGGATAGTTGGCAAGAGCCTGGCTATGGGAGTGGAATAAGTAAGACCTAAAACCAGGACAAGCTCCAGTAACTGCAAATGGATGTTGGGGATGGAGAAAAAGGCCATGTCCCCAAAAGACAAGACATAGGTTGGAAGACCCAATGATCCTAATGGCAACATTGGTAGCCTTTTTATTTATCAAAATCAAGCTCCACACTGCCAATTTGATAACACAATTTTTTGGATGTCTTTGGTAAGAAAAGACATCCATTAGTAGTGAAGATAGTAGAAAGAACAGGAAAGAATAAAAGAAGAGAAATTCAAATGTAAATGCAATTCCAAGTTGCAACAAGGTAACAGGTGCCGGCTTCCTTGTCTATGCACTGGGTCAGAGGACAGCTTAGCAGAGCCAGAGCTTACACATACCTTAGTTCCACACTGGCCTGCACATCATCTTTCTGGCTACAGGCTAAAGAGTTTTAGGTCCCTACTCTGAGTCTTAGTGTCTAATCCTTGTGTGCGGTGAATAAACATGGTTAACATGGTTCTGAGTTAGTACAGTGTCATCAAAAGAGCATCAGCACCTGAAGTCCAGTGGATAAAACAGAGCCTCTCAGAACCCAGGTTCTTAGTCATCAAAAAGGTTCAAAGCAGCAGTTACTTTGAGACATCAGGCTCTAAAACACACGCTCATGACAACCTGATGTGTTATTCCCCAAGATCTATGTGCTTTTATTTAAACATCTAATCTCCAAATATTTTATAACCTCAACATCCCAAATCTAACTCTAGCCTGGATTCTCCCATGATAAGGTATCTGTGTTAATCATAGTTTCACCCAATTTTGTTCCAAATATTTAGAAATTAACTCTCCTGATTGTTTCATATAGGAATTTGATTTTTGATCTTCGTTTCTAACTAACTCCTCACCCTGCCCTTAACTGTAGCTCTGACCACATGTAGATATTTCACTTAAAAAAAACACCAATTGATGAGTTAAATGAGGCAAATAAAAATTCCAGTTTTCTGAACATTTTGAAACATAAACTGTACCTGAAAATAATGCATTTATGAACACTAGAAGAATTGTTCTCGGCGACCCTTTCATAACCTCTGGTGCTTTGGAAATCTAAAAGGGTGTTTATGTTATCATAATGATCAAAGTCATTCTGAACTTGAATGAGGAGAGTCAGGGGTGTCAGAGGTCCTGAAGTACACTCACAGTCCTACACAATTGAAGATTCACTCTGCACTATGCAAAACTGTCAGATATCCCACAGGACATTCTTAGAGATGAAATGCCATTTATAACTTCCTAAATGTATAGCTAACTCAGTTTTAAGTATATGCATGATTCTTTTTTGCATGGCTTAGTGTACATTGACTATTCTAGAAATGCAACTACTGTGCAAATGAGAAAAGACTGTACTTTCTTTGGACTTTATCAGGAGTTGATTACCATTCTGTAAAACCACAACATCATGGAAATGCCATTCATAAAATCTGAGTTGCAATACAGTGCACCCACGTCAGACCACATCTGCGGCAGTCACACTTATGGTGATTCCACACATAGGTGCAAACACTAACCACTTCATGAACATCTTGAAAATACAGATTTATTCTCCTTAAAAGAACCTCACTAGCTCAATTACAGATGTATCCCTAATCACTGCTGTTAAGTTCATTTGGATGAGGTTTTTCTTGTTATCATGTAACTGCCTCAACGCAAGGGTGTGTCTTGGACCTCCATGAGCAAAGCATGCTCATTCTCAGAACCCTTTACTCTCTCAATTTGGACCGAGGCCTACTGAGTTCTTTGGCACTCTAACTCTACAGTCAGGTTCTGACACTTTTCCCTTGTTCTTTCTTCTCCCTTCTCAAGGTCTGACTGAATTGAATAATTTAACCCTCTCTGTGTCTCCGAGTTAACCCTGGTAATTCTCCCTCCTCCCAAAGAGTCCTCTTCTCAGTCAGTACAGGCATTCCTCATCTTATAGCACTTTATTTTGCTGTGTTTTGCAGGATTTGTGCTTTTCACAAATGGAAGGTTTGTGGAAACCGTGTATGGGACAAGTCTATTGGTGCAATTTTTCTAACAGGCTCAGATGATGGTTACTTTTTTAAACAATAAAGTATTTTTTAATTAAGATCATGCATTGCTTTTTTCGGATATAATGCTATTGCACACTTAATAGACTATAGTATAGTGTGAACAAATCTTTGATATGCATTTAGAAAGTGATGAATTCATGTAACTCTTGTTATTGTGATGTTCCTCTTATGAAGATGGCTTAGAACTAAACCTATAATATCTCTGATGTACGTCTATATATAATGCCTGCTCTTAGATGATAAAATTATCCAAATCCAAATAACAATGGTCTGTCTGTCTTTTCCTCAGAAGTATGGATATAGTCATACAAAGACTCAAAAGTCTGGTCCTTATAGGTTCCTATAATCAAAATGCGTATATCAGACATCACAGCCAAGAAAATCAGTTGCCCTTCTCTGACTGAATTAAGTCACTTGTTATATTGGACTTTATATAGAATTTTCTAGAGATGAAACTAAATTGATTAATTGGCAAACTTTTCTTATACTATCTATACTTATATTAATCACTACCAATCAATAAGTTGACATTCTTATTTTTATGTAAATCTTTTGTGAGCTGAGT